>VZQC01003815.1:884045-925618 GCA_009823505.1 Rhizomys pruinosus | reverse complement strand
CAAAAAGAAAAATCTCCCACAATAAAGAGCTTGCAACCATGAAAGAAGAGTCATACCAGGACCAATTTGAATTCATACGAGAGATGCAGGGATGGTTCAACATAACAAAAAGTCATTAAACATCGTCAAAAGCAAATAAATGGAGATGAAACGACAACATACTAACAAAAAAAATCACACCCATCATCTCAATTGCGCAAATGCCTTTTGAGTATGAAAATTCACAAGCATAGTGCCCATGCTGGTTTTGAAATCCTAAGAGGATTGGACTGAGAGACGAGAAGTCATCTTCCTCAATGTAATCAAAGCATATACAAGAAACACACAGACAAAATTATCCTAAATGGAGAAGAGCAAAGAAGCCATCTCCCCTTAAACGGTAGGAACTAGGCAAGCGCGCACCACCGTCACCACTCTTTTTCAATATATGTGCTTGCAAACCCTTGCCTCACGCGCAATAACGTGGCAAGGAAAGGAAATTATCAATAGGAGTTCTAATTGAAGAAGTCAAGCTATATCCTACTTTTGGCTGATTTGATACATGATTTGTCTCTCACTACCACGGATTGTATAAGGAAATTCCACACACGAATTAGAAAAACTCCTGAAACTGATTAGAACTTCAGTAATATGGCAGGATAACAGGGCTGGAGCGATGGCCTACGGGTAGAAAGCGGCCGACGCATGTGACTGGCAGAGGACCCCGGGTTTCGATCCAGCCAGTCATCGACCACATGGCATGGCCAAAAATAACCCGTACTGAAACATACACACAGAAGAACTGCGTCAAGGGGATGTCCGATCCCCCTTTCTGACCTCCGCCACAGGCCATTGCACGTAGACGGTGCAAGACTTGCATGCAAACAATGAGTCATTCATGACACATACTCGAAATAAATAGAAATAAAATTAAAAAAAAAAAAAAAAAGGAAAAAAAAGTGGCAGGATACAAAATAAATCTAGAAAAATCAGTAGCCTTTCTTTACACCAACAACAAGCAACTGAAGAAGGAATATGAGGAGAACTTCCCACTCACAGTAGCCTCAAAAACAATAAAATACCTAGGAACAAACCTAACCAAAGACACCAAGGATCTCTACAACAAAAATGTTAAAGCTCCTGAAGAAGGAAATTGAGGAAGACATCAGAAGATGGGCAAACCTCCCATGCTCATGGATTGGGAAAATAAATATAGTAAAAATGTCCATTCTACCCAAACCTGTGTACAAATTTAATGCAATACCAATCAAAACCCCCAAGAGCTTCTTCACAGGCTTGGAAAAAATCCTCGATTTCATTTGGAAAAACAAAAGACTCCGAATAGCCAAAGCAACCCTGAGCAAAAAGAGCAATACATCGGAGATCTCTACAGCAGACATCAAACTATACTACAGAGCTATAGTCATAAAAACAGCTTGGTAATGGCACAAAAACAGACCAGTAGACCAACGGAATAAAACTGAAGATCCAAACCTGAGCACATACAATTTCAGCCACCTCATATTTGACAAGGAGGCCAAGAAGACACAATGGAGGAAAGACAGCATCTTCAGTAAGTGGTGTTGGCAAAACTGGATCAACACCTGTAGAAGAATGAAATTAAACCCCTACCTTTCACCCTGTACAAAAGTCAATTCCAGGTGGATCAAAGACCTCAGTGTGAAACCCATAACTCTGGAGGTGATAGAAGAAAAACTTGGCTGCAGACTACAAGACATAGGCATAGGCAAAACTTCCTAAATTAGACTGCAGCTGCACAAGAATTAAGGTCGACAATTGACAAATGGGACCTCATTAAACTCAAAAGCTTCTGGACATCAAAAGAAACAATCAAGGAAGTGAAGAAAAATCCCACAGAGTGGGAGGAAACCTTCACTGCAGATACATCTGACAAAGCATTAATTTCCAGAGTATACAACCTACTCAAAAAACAAAGAAAGAAAACAAATGAATCACTCGAAAGATGGAGCAAAGAACTGAATAGAGACTTCACAGAGGAGGAATTAGAGATGGCTGAGAAACATCTTAAAAACAGTTCAATGTCACTAATAATTAGGGAAATGCAAATCAAGACCACTCTAAGATATCATCTCAACTCCGATAAGACTGGCCAGGATCAAGAAAATAAACGATATCAAGTGCTGGAGAGGTTGTGGGGAAAGGGGAACACTCATCCATTGCTGATGGGAATGTAAACTTGTACAGCCACTACAGAAAGCAGTATGGGGAACCCTTGGAAGACTCAAAATGAGCTTGCCATTTGACCCAGTCATACCACTCCTGGGTATATACCCACAAGTCTCATCTTACGGCAGAAATACATGCACAGCTATATTTATTGCAGCTCTGTTCACAACAGCAAAAAGCTGAAACTAACCCAAATGCCCCTCAACTGACGAGTGGATACATACATGTACACAATGGAGCTCTATGCAGCAGTAAAGAAAGACAACATCATGAACTTCACAGGTAAATGGATGGAGCTAGAAGATATTATATTAAGTGAAGTAACACAGTCCCAGAAAAACAAACGATGAATGGTATGCCTCATCTGTGGATGGTAGCACCAATAACCCTGTTGTAAATATTTCTTGTGGAGAGGGATGCATATTAAAAGAATAACAACAGAAAGACTGCATCAGAAAACTGACTGAAATGGTGAATCAGGAGAGGTGGGAGGGGCGGGAGAGGGACACGGGTCTATATTCGATTAATGTATATTTAATTGACGTGAGTTCAACAAGTATCCAATTTTGCCCAGACTCTGTCTACAGGTTACATGGTGTTATAGGTCTTAGTAAAAATAGCTATGTGTATATTAAATAACATTGGTTTAAAGGTTTTGATAAAAATGGTAATGCATCTGAGTTAATTGGAAATATAAATTGTTGTCCACATTTGTTTTACTTAAAATCTGTATAACAATAACTTTGGGATTGGCACATACAAATATTCTCTATAATTTTTCTGTTGTACAGTATCATCTTGTAGCATTTTCTTTTACCTGTAGGATGATTTAACTTAAAGAATTAAGTTTGCTTCCCAAGTTAACGACATACAGTCACCCAAAACAGCTTGGGTGAATTTGATGAAATCTGCACCTTGATTCCTGCCTATAGGTATGTGTACTACAACTGCCTTTTTGGGACTCATGGGTCAAAAAATAAAAACCTAAAATAAAAAGGGGGAGATACAGATACATATGAAAACTTTTTGTCAAGACCTTTGCAATATAAATATTAAAACTAACTATGGGCAAAAAATTTTTATGTTCCTACAGGTCAAAATGTCACCAACTTTATGGCTGAGAAAGAAAAGGTACAGCTTTGCATTGAGAAGGATGTACCAGGAAGTGCCAGCAGAAATGTTGGTCCGTCTGAACATTGAAAGGAAGCAAAGCCTCAGACTGCTACAGGCATCAAACCCCTCTGTGGATCCTACTTGTAACAACTGTTTATAATGAGTCCTAACGAAACTTTCCTTCTAGGTGCTGCAAAGTTTTAATACAAGAGATTTTCTTACCTCCCCTTCATAGAACAAGGAGGAATATGATGATGATGAGGTCGTTCTCTAATTGTAAATTGGAGCCAAGTGTTATAGAGGTAATCTCTTTTAAAACCGGTAAAACTGCCTTCTTTAATTGACTAATAGACATAGGAACTGTGAAAAGATTATTCTCTATTGAGAACTAAATATAATACTAAAGTCTCCTTAATCTGTGCATTTAAGTGAAATACATTAATACAGGAGAGCTCTGATATCAGCAATGGATTATTCTGCCAAGGAGATGTTGTCCAGGGGATCCAAGTGCCCCCCCCCAAAAGGGAAAGGCTTCTTGCCTGTAAACTGGGATAGCTGCAAAAAGAGAGGCGATAAGGCCCTGCTGTTGAAGACCTGATGTAAGCATGGGAAAGATGTATTGAGACCGCACTTGCAAGTGTACAGTTGGTCTCTGGAATACCAGAGAGTTTTACCAAAGGCCACTAAACCAATAAAGGAGGTATAGGTCTCCTTCACTCAAGCAAGACTCCTCTGTCAGCACCTCACCTGCCTGGAAATACTGTACAGCAGCGGCAGACATATGTCTGTATATCCCAAATATAATTAGCTATTAGCTCTCTCCTTGGAGGAATAATCCATGGTTGATGCCACAACCTTACATCCTCTAGTGGTTAGGAGATGTTATAAGCCACAGTAAGATCCTGTCACATTTTACAGAAAAAACGTAATTCATGGATTAACATACGATCCAAACATCTGTGTCTATACGAAAGTAACCTACCATAACAATTAGTACTGTTTAAATACCTATATATCTAATTGCTTGTGCTTCATTAGCAGGATTGAAAGGTTATTCCTCGACAAACTGTCAGCCCATGAAAGGAAACAGCCAGAATTGACCAGAGTCCAAAACGCCAGCTCCAGAGAAAATAGACTGTTTTGCTTCTCGTCCACCTATGCCCATTTTCTAAGCCTCGGGAACAATCTGCAGAAGATGGGGCATGGTAAAATGTAAAGGCTGTGATTGGGGTGAATGGTGAAACTACAGCAATATAGACTGGACACGTTTGATCAACTTGATTGTACATGCCAGCCCTCCCCAGCTGGATGGTGGGACCCTTGGGCTGTATGGGTTTGGGCACAACTGCTTACAAATTGGTTTTACATGAAGGATGCTTGTACTCATAAATTATTACTTATTTTAAAACTGAAAAAAAAATAAAGAAGTAATAGAAAAAATTTCACTAGGCTTGTCTTGTCTAGCATGGAAAGATACGTGCATGTTTACAGGAGTGGCTGTGACTGAAGTCAGCCATGCTGGAGCAGAATGCTTGGAGTCAATGGGTTTTGCACTAGTGTGTTCTAAGAGCGACTGCAATGTGTCCCAAACAACCACCTGGTACTAGGGCAGCTCAGCCAATTGCCAAGGAATTTGCTGCTCAGATGACATTTCTGCACTCTGGTCTATCCATTAAAACTCACAGGTGAATGGTCTCCTATCAGAAATCTCACTCATTCACAGAAATAGCATTATTGTGGGTGTAAGGAGATAGTTCAGTCAAGCATGAGAACCTGAATTTGCTCCCAAGAACCCATGTACAAAGCTGGGTACAGCACTATAGACTTGTAAATCCAGAGCTGGGCAGAGACAGGAATATCCCTGAGGTTAGCTGGGCAGCCAGCCTATGTGACTCACACCAGTGAGAGACCACTTTCACAAACAATATAGACTGCTTCAGAAGATCCAAACACAAGGTTGACCTTTGATGCCCCACCTGCACAAATACATGTATATTCAGCTGAATACACAAACACACTTACAAATAAACACATACATGCCAATATATCCATGTAAACATACAGCATCTGATTTGTACACTGAAGACTTAGGGAAAGCTAAAAGTAAAACTAACAGCCTTAAGAGCAATCCAGTGTGTTTAACTTTTCTTCCCATCTCCTAACAAGAGTTGAGTCCTTTATCTGACTTAGTATTGTTTACTGTAGTGCAGTAATTTTTTAATTATTTTATTTATTCTTTATGTGTATGAATGTACTGTCTGCATGCAGGTCTGTGCACCCGTGTTGTGCAATGCTGCAGAGGTCAGAAGAGGGCGTCAGATTCCCCTGGAACTGGATTTAATGATGGTTCTCAGCCACCACGTGGGTGCTGGGGATCGAACCCAGGTCCTCTGCAAGAGCAGTCAGCGCTCTTAACCGCTAGGCCATCTCTCCAGCCCCATCAGTATTTATTAAGTATATTGTCATTGCAGTACAAAGACACCCTTGCATTGCATCTAATCCAAGGATCAACCTATTGTACAGATTCATCTGAACTTTACTGTGATGGGAGTGATTACCTATGCAACTACCTGTTCCCTAGAACTGAATTCTGTAACAGTTTGTTTAGTAATAAACACCCCTAATATACATGAAGCATCTTGCGCCAATGCTACATGCTAATCAATAAATGACATGGCCTCCGTCACAAACTTTCACCATCAACATTTTATGCTGTCTAATTACATTTGCACTGACAAAAGGCTTAAAACAGACATTATCTATGTGGAAATATTTATAATTTTAATGCACTAGTTACTTAACATGAATCAAAGGTACAGTGGTAAATTAGTATTTTTCAAGATGGAATAATTCACTTTCCTACAAAATATCTTGGATTTCTATGGAAAACCATAGAATCTTGTAGAATGAAGTAAGAGACTGAAACTAACCTGACTAAAATATTTGTGGGAAAACATCAGAAAATTTGAACTCATAAAAAGTAGTATGTGACTTGGATGACATCTCTTATAATTAAATTTCCTCAGTACTCAATAAGAATATGAAAGTGTAAGTGATTATAACAATCATTATTTCTTTTATGGGTTAAAATGTTTGAATATTGTTAGACTTAATGCCTGTGTGATAGGAGTCTTATTCAGAAGATCTGTTCCTGTGCGTACATATTCCATTTTATTCTCTATTTTCTCCTCTCTCAGATTCAGGGTTTTAAGCCATCTGTTGAAGTCTTTGATCTATTTGGAGTTGAATTCTGAGGATGGTGACATAGGGATCTCATTTCATTCTTCTGCATGCAGTTATCCAGTTTGATCAGCCCCATTTGTTGAACCTGGTATATTTTCTTTAGTGTGTAATTTTTACTCCTATGTCAAAAATCAAGTACTGGTGGGAAAGCAAAATGATAGAGCCACTCTGGATATCAATGTGACGCTCCTCAAAATGCTAGAAGTATGTGTATAACATGATCCAGCCATACCACTCTTAGGCATATACACAAAGAAGTATTTATTCTACTACAGAGATATCTGTTGGTCCATGTTCACTGATGTCTGATTTGAAAAAGGGAGGAAATGAAAACCACCTAGACATCCATCAATTGATAGATGGATGATGAAGTTATGTGCATTGTCACAATTTAATATTATTCAGCTGTTAAGAAAAACAAAATTATGAAATTCACAGGTAAATAGATGGAACTGGAAACAATCATGAGTGAGAAAGAAAGAAAAAAAATGTTACATGTTCAAAGTCATAAGTGTATACCAGCTTTGAATTTTTAGATATGTGTTTTTCAATTTAAAAATTAATAGATTTCAGGAAACAAGTGGTCATGGCAGGGAGGAGTCCTCATGGGAGAGGAGGTATAAGGCAGTGATGTAATGAGGGAAAGGGGAATAATAGTGTAGGAAGAGTAAATTGGGTGTGGAAAGGGAGTTCATGGCAGTGGAGGGAATATGGAGAAGATAAATAACAATAAGGAGCTTTAGAAAAGGTCATATGGAAATCTACATCTATAGAAGTTTCTTAAAGTGTATATAGATATAGATATATACATATGAGTTTGTGTGTATACGCACATATTATATAGAGAGATAGAGTGATATATTAATATAGGGATATTTTGATATAGTAAGATTTTTAATTATAATATATCATAAAACAAATATATATAAAATGATATGATATATAATGATATAAACATATACTTGTATATACAAATACTACTGGCAATTGCTGCTGATCTTGCTTACTTCCCAGAAATCGATAGTAAAACTCTATTGCTGAAGATATTACATAAATAAATTGTAGAACGAACAAGGAAATATCAATCTGGTACTGACTTCAATGTTTCATCTCTGCTGGCTAGCCGTATAGTGATGAAAGATACTGTGCACACTACTAGCAGAGAAAAGTAGTCTTCACCCTTGCCCATCTGTGAATCCTGTGAGCTACAACAAGTGGCCTGGAAAGATATGACTTCTGGTATAGTAGTGACATGAATATTATGGGAGTGTCTAACCATTTCTGATTGAATTTAAAGTCCACTTCACAAGATAGTGTCTATACCAGACACTGACATCAGGTATAGCTACCTGTAACTAAACAGGTTACAGGCCATAGGGGAGAAGCTATTAGTATTAATCTGCTAATCAGACATAGTATTATACTGACACCTAATAACTCCTTGTTACCTGTATAGATTGAAGTATACCTCAACTCTTCCTCCTGAAGCAGATGGTAATTTACACAACTAGCCACTGTGCAGAGGATAAGAACTACAGAATATTTATTGCTCAGTAGTACTCCTATATATGGTTTTTGTCCCCCAAAGCTCAAAGATCATTGCAGAAGAGGGTCATAAAGAATATATGAGCCAGAGGTTGTTCATGAGGACGAAGAAAGGGTTTTCCAGAGAGCTTCTAAGTTATTCATATGCACTCCCAGCTATGATGATATCATGCACTCTTTTATTCAAAGTCAATTTTTATTGAAGCTTTGAGCATTTCATATAAAATTTCCAATCAAATCTAGACCCGTGCTTCCCTCCCTACCCCCCATCCCACCAGACCTCATGCATTCTGCCAAACATACTTTTCATCTTTTTCTCAGTCTCTATGCACTCTTCCCAAATAAATTCATACCAGATAATACCCCAACACAGATGTGGGGAAGTAACCTCGACCTTAGCTGAGGAACTACTAGAAACCTATATATTCTGGGAGGGGGGCAGTCAGTCCCCTTTAAGGGTATGACTCTGGGTAGGTTAACCAGGCTCCAATAGATAGACCCACACTAAAAGTTATTTGGGGACATCAATTTCACTCTTTATGGAAATTATGATAGATGATGATGATGATAGATAGATAGATAGATAGATAGATAGATAGATAGATAGATGATAGATAGATAAATAGAGAGATAGATAGATAGATAGATAGATAGATAGATAGATAGATAGCACATGGAATAGGGAGTTAGTAGTAAGAGAATTCGATAGGGAATGAGGTCTATATATGATCAAAATATGTGAAATTTGCAGAAATGCAATAAAAAATATAAAAATGTTGAGTTTAATAGGGAAAAAATCATAACTTAGCCTCCTATAAATGCAAAGATACAAACATACAGACAACATGACATATATCTATAACTCTTCTGGGTTATCAAAATAAATAATTTTGGTTTGTATTTTGCCTTTCACCATCCCTTAAGATAATATTTTTGGTGAACTTTAATGGTTCAAGTCTGAAGAATCGATCTGGTTGTATTCATAAGCCATTTTTATAGTGCCAATTCTAAGTTAAATGGAAATATATTGACTCTTTAGTCTGTAGCTTATACTTAAAACATATAATACTGAATGTATTATGTATAAAATATGTGATATGTATTTCTGTATAAATGTACTTACTAAAAAAATCATAGGACATATTTGTGCAGTGATAATAACTATATATATTTTATTTTTGGTTTCTTAAAGAATAATAAAAAATTTGAGGAAGGATCTACATTCTCATCCAACAGTGTATCAAGGTTTCTGCTATTCCCCAACAAATCATGTTCTCACACTGTATCACATGGTGGATTTAAACAGTGTTTGTTTCTCAACCCAATTAAATGAGACACTGAAAACACCTCACAATTAAGGTCCAGGGATATCCTTTCATGTTTTGCCTTCACCTTGCCAGATATCAGCCAAGAGGGTGGCACACTTTATTTTTGTATTGAGTGTTATTTTAAAGAAATAAATTTATACATGACTCATAGCTTAAATCGGTTTTGCAATAACAATATCGTAGCTTAAATAATATATCAGCATAAATTCAATCCAACACCACATCAAAGATGTACTCATCACATAATAGATTTTATCATCTTCCATTAGTACTATGAATAAAAAGGTAAGGTTTCAATCAGATTCTCCATAACAAGACCTATTCTGCTTTTACTGATGCATAGAAATTACTATTATGTTTTGTTTCTTTTCTCTTAAAATAGAAAACAGTACAAACCTGGGACTCGATGAAGCAGCAAAGATGTAAGTGGCTGTGGACCTGTACTTAATGTACTCCCATGTCTCCGCAGTAGATGATTATTGAGGCAAATGCTTGGTTATTGACATGCTCATCAGCTGCTTCATTATCTTCAGAGATTGATGATGCTTTAGCTATTGCTGAAAATAAAATTACCAAAATTGCTGAAGTACCTGTGATCAATGCTGAAAAATTACCAAATTGCTGAGGTACCAAAGGATCAATGTGCAACAGAGATCAGTGAGATCAAGCCCAATAGCTTTTATTAATGTCATGTCACTCTGACCCAAATAACAGGGCAGGGATAAATACTTGAAAGATACATTGAATAATCTGTATCCTTTTTGGCTTTCATGTTTACAATATGATTTATTATCTTGTTAGGTACATTCACCAAATATTATCCCTATAAGGACTGTATCATCAGCTGAACACTTGCTACTGCCCAAGGAAAGCAAATAGTTCTCTATAGAATATCAAAGTCCAGCTGAACAAAATTCACCTAGATCCTTCTTTGTTTTATGTTTATGAATCTTATGCCTACATGTACATAAAAACACTCTTGTCATGAAATACTCTGGAATTTAGAAAAGGGATTGGATCCCCTGGAACTAGAGTTAAAAAGAGTTGTTAGTTGCTCATGTGGGTGGTATGACCTGAACTCTGTTCCTCTACAAAAGCAGCCAGCATTTTTAACCACTCAGCCATCTCTCCAGCCCTCATCTATATTCTTAAAGGAATACTGTCTTAAGATTTTAGTATATTGAGACAGGACAAATATTACTAAAATCTTACAGGTTTATGAAATATCTCTCATAGGGCTATACCTCTCTAAATGATTTCAGGAATAGCAATTTTAATTATTGTATGTTTCACATTGAATGAGAAAGATTCTGTTATATGAGTATATATAACCATAAAATAATATATTTTGATTTAAACTGAATTGCTTTAATTGAATGTAAAGTGTTAATTTGAAAATGAAATCACACTACTAGCAATAGACAGCTTTGTTGAATACTATAATAAGAAACAGTAGCCAGTTTCACAAATAACTTTAAAATTCTAAAAATATTGGTATATTAGTAATCACAAATTTGGTTCTTTTATTACTTCTTTTTTAATCCTGTAAAATGTTTTATAGCATCCCTTTTATTCATTAGTCATAATATGGCAAATGTGTACTTGCAGTTTTTGAAAAGTGATCCAAACTCACTTGAAACCAGGGATGAAGCGTGCCTATAACGTTTCCTATATTGGGACAAGGAAGTCTCATAATTGTTGGTGTGCCATGAGATTCAAATACCTGCTGTAGTTTACAATAGCTCTATATGTTTTAAATCAGATGTGTACTAAAAACATCACAGAATGAACTATCATCCAAAGTCCATTTATTTTAATGTTTTGATTCGTAAGTGAATCATAATAATTTCCTACACATTTTTTGGAACACAATTGTATACATTTTACATATATATATATACTTCTAGGTACATTATATAAATAAAAATTTCATTCACACAAAAAAGCCCAGGTTGCACTGAAAGTTTGGTTGGAGTTTGCTTTTACCTTGAATTGTGCAATCTTATTGGGAGTATTTTAAATATTTTTACTTTTCTTATATTAAATTAAAAAGGATAGGAGCCTGGTCTACAGAGTGAATTCCAGGACAGCTGGGGCTACAGGGAGACCCTGTCTCAAAAAGACAAAAAAAAAAAAAGGATAGAAGAGAGTGTAGATGCCTGCAATGACTGAGGGTAGAATTGTCAATTAAAGACCAAAAAAATCACTCATTAATAAACCATGTAGTAAATTACAAAAATTGGCATTCTAGAAAAGTAAAAATGTAATTGTATTATTGCCTGCAAGCAAATAACATAACTAATTGAAGAAAGAAAAATTCAGTAGGGGAATGTTTGCTTATTCTCTCATACTTTGAGATAATTGATTTCTCCTCAAAATAGTCAATGATCATATGCAACTGGTAATTCATAGAGATCAATATATGAAAAAAATATCATAAAAAAAATCTTAACTGTTTCTCCTCAACCAGATGTTTATTAACAAAAAGATCACTTCCTAGTTTTTCTTTTTGGTCCTTGTTACTTTGTATTTAAAATGCATGTTACATATTAAATATTTCTTCCCTTCCTGTACACAAACAATATGACCACGGAAGAACATGATCACTTTACTCATCTATCTACCTTTGAAATTAAAATATCATCTCAAAATTGTATGGCATTCTAGAGAAGAAGATAATTTAAAAGTAAATAAACAATAGCAAACTGGAAAATATAAACATGACCTTTGCTTCCTCACCAGAGGAGCATGTAACATGTATTTGCAATTCAAGATCAAAATTTTAAAATTCTGAATAGATCTCTGCCAGCAACCATGCTATTTATATATGTAAATGTCCCCCTTCATGTAGGGTTATCCACAAGGCTTTTGTTTCAAATCATTTTACAAAAAGATTACTTTTTTTCATTTTTAATATTATATTTAACTTTGTTACTAAAATGGTAACAAAGCATATTTGAGTAAACATTGTGATCATGGAAAGGAATTTGTACAGAACAAAGCTCTCAATAGAGCTCAAGCATTCTGGGTACTGCTTGCTTCATATATTCTGGGAAAATATTAAATCTAACTGAACTTTACTAACATGCCATTTTTAATGTTTATTTCAACTGAGGGATTCTTTTAATCTGTAGATATATAGAGATATAATATGTAGAAGGATGTGTCATACCCAGTCGGAGAATTCACGTGTTCTAGTTCAGTTAACTTTTAGCCTTATTCTTCAGGCATCTCACTATGGAAATCATCTAAATTGAAAGGAGTATGTGAAAAAAAGCACACATCTACTACAGAAATGTGGAATCAGGTTGAAGAGTTCAGAGTGTTCTTTGGCCATGGAGGGAGGTTTTCTATTCCTTACACATTTTATATAACGTTTGTCAAATCAGATTCCTGGAAATTTATATTTTATCCCTTTTGGAAACATACATTTTTATTTCATTGAAAATTATTAAAAGGATCAAATGATACTATGCATGTAAAAAGGTTTATAAAACACAAACACTAAAGAAACAAAAAATCTTTACACTAATTACTGTCATCATTACTGATGAGGCAAGTTTGTTTTCCTAAACTCTTAGGCAATCATGGTCATAGATAGATGATCACACAATAAGCAAAACAATGAGGGATACACAAATCAAATTCAGAAGACAAATCATGAAAATCAAAGTTATTTCTTCAAGATGTGTACTTCCAAACCTTGAACCATCCCTAATGACACAGCACAAACCCCTCTCGTTCCATGAAACCGAGGAATGATTCCACCCTATTTTGCATATTCTAAACATTGATCTAAATATAAGACTATCAGCAGTTTTACATCAGGAACACATTTAAAGACATTGCAAATGAAGCTCTGTGAGGGAAAAGAAAAACTAACCTACAGTGAAATTTTTGGAATAGTGTACCTCCCACACCTCTATAAACATTTTCATGTGTACCTTAAATATTCTAATAGATTGATAGGATAATTATTTTTTAAGTTCAACTTTTTGAGCAGTAAGATCATATTCAACCCCATTTCCCTCCTCTAATGCTCCCACATATCCTCTAACCCAATGCCCTTCTAAATTCTTGACCACTATGGATTTTAAATAAACAAATAATTCAAATTAGTGTTCTCCATTTGTGGCCTGGTATGGGGCCATCCACTGGAGCATGAACAAACTAACATGCTCCTCCCACAAAAGCAAGACTGATCCTCTGTTCCCTAATAGGTATCAACTGTAATTATCACCTCATAAATATTTTTCAAATGAAGAATTTAGGACAAAAGGAAAGCTAAAGTAACTTGCTTAAAAATGAAACATGGCAAAGAGGAATCCAAAGGATCTCATAGCCATCTATAATGACAGTTATTGATCAAATGTATCAAATGCTACTGAAAAGTAAGGGAAAGAGAATTGGGATGAGAATATTAAAGAACTCCACTTACTAGAACATATTCAAATGAGGATATTATAGTTCAGGTATCCAAAGAAAATGTGTACTTACTCTGATTCTCTTTTACTATACTTTCTTCCTTTGAAGAAGAGTTTTACAAGATATTAAGCCAAAATGTTTTTAAGAATTGTACAAATTGGAAATTAAATAATTTAGCAATTCCTAAAGGTATTACTCTAAGCTAGTCATGTGAATTTCTTGTATGGATTTCTATAGCAGAAATTCATTTTATTATTTATTTATTTATTTATTTATTTATTTATTTATTTATTTTTTTGGTATTTTTTGAGACAGCATCTCCCTTTAGTCCCAGCTGGCTTGGAGCTCACTCTGAAGACCATGCTGGCCTTGAACTCTCAGTGATCCACCTGCCTCTGCCTCCCAAGTGCTGGGATTAAAGGCATGTGCCACCAGACAATAAAAGTCTTCTTAGCCACCATGTGGATGCTAGGAATCAAACCTGGGTCCTCTGCAAGAGGAGTCAGTGCTCTTAACCGCTGAGCCATCTCTCCGATCCCAATAAAATGCCAATTTTATTTAGACTCTTAGTTATAAAAATAATACTGGACTGATCATAAATCAGTGCTACTGCAGTACTGCAAAATAATGCATTGTGGACTCTGAATGGTAGAAAGTACTGCTGAGTTAAAAATGGATAAAAGACAGGTGGTGGTAAAAATATCTATTCATCAAATAAAGGGTATTCTTGATGTGTAGTGTCACTGATCATCTGACTTGAAATTGTGAAACAAGAGAACAAAGGAAGACTGAAAAAACAGTTCAAAACCATTGTGAATGTTAGAAAGAAGGAAACCCAGTTTAGACAGAATTTCATGGGGAATTACCTTTGTAATGTAATGAACTCCACAATGTCAATTGTTGTAAATAATTAGGATACATCTCAGAAATATTTGCTACTTGAATAGTAATCTAAATTCAGTTTTTTTTATACTGTGTTAATCTGCTAAATTCTTTGTTCCAGTATATATATATATATATATAGTTCTTGTGGGAAAAGAGGGCCTGGTGGGAAAAGAGGGCCCATAAGACTTGGGAAGCAAAAGGAACTAAATTCAGAAAGGAGAAAGACTATCAAGGTCCTATCCCAAAGTTATAAAACTAGCAATGGGGGGATGAGAATTATCCTGATTTGTATAGTTACCTCCCAAGTGTTCAAGGAGCTCCTGGGTTGTAGCCTTTTATAGTCCTCACATGTGGTGAGTTGGGATTTTCAGCAATGCAGCTGCCTTTGAGTTATTTTTCTTTCCTATAAGGAATTCCAATAATCTCCTGGGTCCAGGAAACTCAATTTAGGTGCAGTTGTTTCTTTGGTCCATCTTTGTTGTCCCATCTAATGTAGATAAATAAATCTCACCACTCCCCAGGAGAAGCAACTCAAGAAAGTTACAGTGTTGCAGTTCCTGGGAGTAAAGTTCAGCTAAAGGAATTTTGAAGGTGACATCTAGTGGTCTAACGCTCAGTAAGGATTTTGGGGGTTTTTTTGAGACAGTATTTCCCTGTAGGTTCAGCTGGCATGGAACTAGTTATGTAAACTAGGACGGACTTGATCTTGATCTCACAGACATCTGCTAATTCTCTACTGGGATTAAAGGCTTGTGCCACAGTATTAGTCAAGGTTCTCTAAAGAAACAGAATCAATAAGATAGATAGATGATAGATAGATGATAGATAGATAGATAGATAGATAGATAGATAGATAGATAGATAGATAGATAGATGATAGATACAGGTTTATTTATTTGCTCATGGGATAGAGTCCGAGTAGTCCAACAACAGCTGCACCACACAGGAGAGGGTGAGAATCCAGATAGTCAGACAGTCCAGGAGGCCGGATGTCTCAGTAGTACAAATCCGGTGCTGAAGGCCTGATGGATTCTGAGGATCTGCCCGTCTTCAGTCTATAAAAGTTTTTTCAGTTTCTAATATGAATTTGCTTATGAATGAATATCCTTTGTTGTCAAATATTAATATATTCATATTTAGGCTGTATTGTTTTACAGATTTTCTTACCAATTGACTTGAGGTGTACTAGATTTTTTTCTTTGCTTTTTATAATTATTTAATTTTTATTTCTATTTTATTGAGCATTTTTGTACATTTCATAAAATGGTTCCCAATCAAACCTAGTCCCTCCATGTCCCAGTCCTACATCAGAACTCCTGCATCACATCATCCAAGCTGAGTCCTATCCAGTCAAGCTCTTGAACACAGATGTTCTTCCCTGCAAATACATCCACTGGAGTCTAGTCAGCACTTGTAGAAATGTTAGGTAAGGCGTACTCTTCATCACTCAGTAGTATTCAGTCTCCTGTTCTTCTCAGCCCAGGGCCATTCTCCCACCCGTTTATCTTGCTCCCCTCTTACCTTGTCTGATGCCAATATTACCACAAGTTCATGTGCGAAAGGTTACAGTGGTTTGTAATCCACTGCTTCCCTATGTTCATGAGTGGCGTACAATATGCTTGTGTGTAAATATAAGATTCCATATTTAGGGGCTGGAGAGATGGCCTAGCGGTTAAGAGCACCGACTGCTCTTACAGAGGACCCGGGTTCGATCCCCAGCACCCACATGGCGGCCAAGAACCGTCTGAAGCTCCAATTCCAGGAGAACTCCAGCTCCAGGGGAATCCGAGACCCTCTTCTGACCTCCGCGGCGTTGCACGACACGGGTGCACAAACTTGCATGCAGACAGTACATTCATACACATACAGAAATAAATAAAATTAATAAAAAAAAAAGATTTCATATTTAGTGTATAATAAGAAATTTCATTTGTCTAGAGATATGACACTGATAGGGTTTTCTCATGTCCTCTCTAGATTTTAACCATGATGTCAAGTGGGGTGTGGTCTCGAAGTTGTCACAATGTTGTGAACTAAAGATGATCTTGGACCTCAGAAATTTGTCTCTTCCCTTTTCTGAGAAATATCTTTAAAATTTCTAACATTTCCCCCTTTTGTATTATCTCTTCTGTCACCTACTTGTTTTTCAGAGGATTTTATCCATTTAGTTTTGTTTGTGTTTGTAAAGAACTTGAAGTACACGCATTATTTTGTGACTTGTGTTTTCCCTCTTTTAATTCAAGATTTGTGTACTAAGAATGTATTTATTATAATGAGATGCAAATTAAATTTACATATACTGATTTTATCCTATTTTTTTGAGTTTTTTCTTCTATTACTTCTTTATTTTTTTCATTTTTTAACAGTAAGTAATAATTCATGAGTACAAGCATCCTTCATGCAAAACCAATCTGCAAGCAGTTGTACCCAAACCCACACAGCCCAAGGGTCCCACCATCCAGCTGGGGTGGCTTGTATGTACAATCAAGTTGATCAAATAAGTGTCCAGTCTATATTGCTGTAGTTTCACCATTCACCCCAATCGCAGCCCTTACATTCTACCATGCCCCCTCTTCCGCAAATTGTTCCCTAGGCTTAGAAAAGGGCCGCAGGTGGACGAGAAGTGAAACAGTCTACTTTCTCTGGAGCTGACATTTTGGACTCTGGTCAGTTCTGACTGTTTCCTTTCATGGGATGACAGTTTGTCCAGGAATAACCTTTCAATCCTACTAATGAAGCACAAGCAATTAGATATATAGGTATTTAAACAGTACTAATTGTTATGGTAGGTTACTTTGGTATAGACACAGATGTCTGGATCATATGTTAATACATGAATTATGTTTTTTCTGTAAGATATGACAGGGTCTTACTGTGGCTTATAATATCTCCTAACCACTAGAGGATGTAAGTTTGTGGCATCAGCCATGGGTTACTCCTCCAAGGAGAGAGCTAATAACCAATTAGATTTGGGATATACAGACATATGTCTGCCACTGCTGCACAATATTTCCAGGCAGGTGAGGTGTAGCTGGTGCTGATGAAGGAGTCTTGCTTGACTCAAGGAGACCTATGTTTGCTTTATTGGTTTAGTGGCCTTTGGTAACACTCTCTAGTATTCCAGAGACCATCTGTACACTTGCAAGTGCAGTCTCAATACATCTTTCCCATGCTTACATCAGGTCTTTGACAGCAGGGCCTTACGCCTCTCTTCTTGCAGGTATCCCAGTTTACAGGCAAGAAGCCTTTACCTTTTGGAGGGGGTGGGGCTTGGATCCCCTGCCCAATATCTCCTTGGTAGAATAATCCACTGCTGGTATCAGAGCTCTCCTGTATTAATATATTTTGCTTAAGTGCACAGCTTAAGGAGACTTTAGTATTATATTTGGTTCTGAATAGAGAATAATCCTTTTCACAATTCCTGTCTATTAGTCAATTAAAGAAGGCAGTTTTACCAGTTTTATATCCTATTTTTAAAACTGTTAAAGGTACTGATATACTTTCTTATTACCAAAGTTTATTTTATTTTTATCTCATTTTAAATGTTTGTTTTCATAGAGAAATACTTGGAACTTTAAATCAAGACTGCTTTTTATATAAACATAATATTATATAAGTAAAACAAAAAACCTATTATTTTATTATCTCCACTTAAATGTGGAGTGTCCTTCTAGGAGTCAAAAATATACTTATATGATGCTGAGAAGGGAAAGACAGTATCATACTGTGATGGGACTCTTAGTGGTTCCAATGGGCTGACTCACACTCAAGGACATTTGGGGATACAGAAGAGAGTTCATTAAATTGAGCAGGGGGCAGTGGGGAGGTGCAGAAAAGAGAGGAGTTCTGAATGTCAACAAATCATTATATGAAAAGTCAGAAAAATTCAATAAATTTTAAAGAGAATATACTTATATTTGTTTTAGATTTTGTCATTTTTCATTAAATTAATATTGCCCACAGCACGATACAGTTTTATTTGTTAAATTTTATTTGTTTTAGCTGTTAAACATATCTATCTGTATTTGAACTTATTCCAGCTTTGTTTATCTTAAAAATGGTGTTGGCCACTTTTTATCTTCTTTCACTTAAATTTGAATGTAGCCTTGTCATTTTTGGCAAATAGCATAGAAGATTATGGATTGATACTCTATTAAATCTGGAAAATTTTTAAGGAACTGACAACTCAATAATACTCCATCTTCACATGTATTCATATAAAAGAATTTCATTTACTCATATCTTATTTCAGTAGTCCCTATATTTTGAAGCTGCTTTGTATGGGCTTTACTTTCTCTTCTAAATTTATTGTCTATTTAAATTATTTTTATGCTAATGTAAATGGCAGTTTTTATAATTATGTGTTGCGGGGGTTTGGGTTTTTTTTTTGTTTTAGTCATTTTTTGAGACAGGGTCTCCCTGTAGCTCTGGCTGTCCTGGAACTCACTCTGTAGACCAGGCTGGCCTTGAACTCACAAAGATCCGCCTGCCTCTGCCTCCCAAGGCATGTTCTACCACTCCCGGCCATGTGTTGATTTTAACACGGAAAAAAATTTATAAGTTTGCCATACTAAATTTATACTCAAAAGCCTTATGATGTTTATTTATTATTTTAAAAATTTCTATACATTGTTTTAATTTTTCTAGATATAATCTTGGCCTTTTTTGATTTATGATAATTTAATTTCTTCTTTTCAAATGTTTATAAAAACTTACATTATTTCTAACATATATTACAGACTAAAATATCAATTTTAAGTGTGACATTTATGGTAATAAGGAGTTTGCTGCTCATTTTCTCAAAATGAGTGGAACTTTTATCAATGAAGTATGATAATTCTCTGTAGAGATTTTGTACATACATTTTATCATATGAAGCCATTTGTGATAAATATCTGAGAATCTTTTAATCATACATGATTGTTTAATTGGATCTAACAGTTTTTCAACCTGTAAGGGATTATGCTATGATCATTTCCATATACTTAGATTATATTTGATGAAAGAAAAATTATGTGGTCACTAATTTTCATAACAATTTTGGAACGCTTTTTAAAGTTGATATAATTTATATCTATAGAAAACAGTATGGGGGCTGGAGAGATGTCTCAGTGGTTAAGAGCGCCAATTGCTCTTGCAGAGATCCCTGGTTTGATTCCCAGCACCCACATGGCAGCTAAGAACCATCATTGACTCCAGTTCCAGGGGAATCTGACGCCCTCTACTGACCTCTGCAGCATTGCATAACACGGTGCACCAACCTACATGCAGACAGTACATTCATACACATAAAAAAATAATAAAATAAATTTTAAAAAAGATTTAAAAAGAAAACGGTATGAATGCAGAAAAACTCATTAAAATATTTTAAAATAAAAATAGTATCCATACTGAAATCAATCTTATTCATGTTTACATTCCAGTACTGTTTTTATTTTGTTCAATTGAATTATCATTCTAATAATCTGTTCCCTACTTATCTATCCTATATTTGGCTGAGACACCTACAAGCTCTCTACCCTCCACTTTCACATATTTATGTGTTTAGCATATTTTCTTCTTTTTGGTCTTTTTGAGACAGGGTATCCCTGTAGCCCCAGCTGTCCTGGAACTCGCTCTGTATTAGCATAATTTCAAAGATATTTAATTCAAAACCAGCCCTCAACTTTATTTTTAAATATATACTCCAAATTTCAGAAAAAGTCTATTTCTTATGCATATATTCATATGCATTGTGTATAATTTTATTAGAATTGTTATGGTGATATTTTTATATTAATATATAGCTATCTATTCAAATAATAAGTTATACCATTATAGGTTTCTTTTTTCTCATTGGCACCCAGCCCATTAAAGTATAAGACTGCATTTCCTGGAACTGTGCTTTCTTAATTTATATTTATAATATATTATTGTAAATAAATCTTGTTATATTGATCCAATAGAACACATTGATATTAAAATTACAACATGTAAATGTAATGCACACATGCAAAAAGTCAAATATTCTATGCCCAATAAAATTCATCTGTGCTAAGCCTTATCACCCTTATTCTAGCAGGTCTAACAGCATAATGAAAAGAATGACAAACCTGTCCTGAATTTGTTTATTTATGTGTGTTTGTCTGAGTTCACATCTGCAAATGCCACAATAAACATGCTGAGATCAGAGGACATATTTTGGACTCAATTATGTCCTTCATCTATGGGATTCAGGCAGGAAAACTCAGGACATCAGGCTTGTGGGGCAAATGATTTTATTGTTAGCCATTGTGCTGACCCCTGATTCTTCATAAAGAAAAGACAGTCATCGATATTCCTAATCAGGGTAACACAGGGCAAAATGAACACATAGCTTAAAGTCTTAGTAGAAATATGTATTATGAGCCGGGCGTGGTGGCGCATGCCTTTAATCCTAGCACTTGGGAGGCAGAGGCAGGCAGATCTTTGTGAATTCAAGGCCAGCCTGGTCTACAATGTGAGTTCCAGGATAGCTGGGGCTACAGGGAGACCCTGTCTCAAAAAGACCAAAAAAAAAAAAAAAAAAAAAAGGAAAAAAAAGAAATATGTATTATGAAATTTAATAACATGATTACTAGTCCTTTTATTTTTTTATTTTTTTGCAGTTTATTGTTTGGGCAGAGGTTAACTGTTTCAGTCAGTTGTTTGATCCAGTCTGTTTGTTGTTGTTGTTCTCTCCCATTTATATTCTTCCAAAATATGCCTATATATACATCACATATATACCAAAATTATGACCTCTGAAAATAAACTATATGCTACTTCCAAAATATGTTTACTAGTTTACATTTTACCTTTAATTTCATATTACTGTAATATATGAATACATACCCTCCATACATATACCACACTTACAAAGTCTGAAAATAAGCAGTTAGTTAATTCTAGAGCCTGTTAAGGAATTCCTTCAGATAAAAATAAATATAACATTAATGTTGCTCAGCTTGCCTTTCAACTACGGATTTGGTGCTAGCATCCACAAATGAGGGATATCATTTGCCATTCTCTTTTCTTGGACTGTGTTACTTCACTTAGTATAATGGCTTCAAGTTCCATCCATTTACCTGCAAAGTTCATGATGCCGTCTTTCTTTACCACTGCATACATTCCATTGTGTAGATGTACCACATTTTCTCCATCCACTCAACAGTTGAGGGATACTTGGGTTTCTAGAGATGCAATAAACATAAAAGTGCATGTATCTCTGTGATAGGATGAGTCTTGTGGGAATATACCCAGGAGTGGTATGACTGGGTCATGTGGTAGGCTCATTTTCAGTTTCTTGAGAGTTCTCCACGCTGCTTTCCATAGGGGTTGCACAAGTCCGCATTCCCACCAGCACTAGATGAGTGTACTCCTCTCCCCACTACCTCTCCAGCATTTGGTACCCTTTGTTTTCTTGATCATATCCAGTCTTACCAAATGAAAACTTTTTTAAAATTTTTATTTATTTTTTATGTGTATGAATGTACTGTCTGCATGTAGGTGTGTGCACCCATGTCATGCAATGCTGCAGAGGTCAGAAGAGGGTGTCAGATTCCCCTGGAACTGGAGTTAAAGATGGTTCTCAGCTGCCATGTGGGTGCTGGGAATCAAACCCGGGACCTCTGTAAGAGCAGTCCATGCTCTTAACCGCTAAGCCATCTCTCCAGCCCCTAGATGAAATATTAAGGTGATTTTAATTTGCATTTTTTTAATTATTAGCGATATTGAACACTTCATTTTTTTTATTTATTTCTGTATGCGTATGAATGTATTGTCTGCATGCAGGTGTGTGCACCCGTGTCATGCAGTGCCACGGAGGTCAGAAGAGGGTGTTGGATTCCCCTGGAACTGGAGTTCTGGAATTGGAGTTTCAGACGGTTCTTGGCTGCCATAAACATGGCCATGCATGTATCTCTGTAGGATGTTTTAAAATTATAAAGATTTGTAGTTTCACCCTTTGGTCATAATGTCATTTTTGCCTCCTAACTTCAAAAAGCTTTCCAGTGGCCTCACTGCCTTCCATCATTTCATATTGAATCTAGGGCCAAAGCTTTGAAAGGCAAACATTGAAATCTGGTCTTCTAAGTTGGAAATTCTAGATATGAGTTGTGATAAGAGTATTTGGTAATTCCACAAAATACGTTTTCTTCCCAGTTTCATAAATGTGTAGCATTAAGGTTTATGATTTAATCAGAATACATCCACATGCTTCAAATTTATAAAAAGTAATGTTTTCTTTTTTTATAGAATTATCTACATTTGCTTCTGTTATAGGCTAAGTAATAGCCAGGGTAGAATAAATGGTAATTCCAGTTAATACCCCCTTGGAGCCAGCCCCTGAAGTGTCTACCAAAGCTGAAATATGATCAACCTGTCAGCTATGAACTGGTAAATGTATTCAGGAAATATTACTTATAATAACTGTCAAAGGGTTCATTTTCCTGTTGATAGATATTTTGTAATACATTAGTGGTTACAAAAGGTGCAGTAAGAAAGGGACCATTGTTATTTTCTAAATATTTGATGCATGCCTTACCCACTTGCATCCACATATTGCACACAAAGTTCTAGAGATCTGAAATGTCTGCTTTAGCCTACCATTCCTCCTCTAAATCAAAAGCATCCCTTTATGTTAACTTAGCATGACTCACACTAGTGTTCCAGAGCCCCATAGACATTTCTATAATTGAATGTAGTAATTACATTAAGTTTTTTGTTATTATTAGTGTCCTTATATCTCAGACTCACTTCTCTGAAGTTATAATTTTGCTATTGTCTATGACCTAAGTTGGATTTTTCTGGGTAGACTTTTTTTCCCCTCACCCATTTTCTCTCCATCATCACCCAGACATGATCCGTGTTTCTGCTTTCAGAATGTTCTAATGCAGGAGTATCAACGCCCCACCCCCACCCGAAGAGAGTAGCTCATAATTGTCTTTCACATTGGCTGCACTGTGGAGTACATTAGGCAGATTCTGAGTGCAAATCCCAAGAGCACTCTGCTGGCAGCTGTGTCAGATGTCTGTGTGAGACACCAGACTGTGTGCTCCCTTTGGATATGCTGCTAATATTGTTTCCTGTTAAGATCAGTTTATAAGAAACTACCAAGGACTTCGTAAGCCACATTATTTTCTAAAACTTCAGATGCTGTTACTGCTCAGCTTCTGTTCAAACTTAGAAAACTTTCTGACCCTTGAAAAATAAGCATCAATAGTTCCTAAACAAGGAGCAGGATTTTCTCAAAATCTGACCAGTCTGCTCGTCTTTGAAGTCTTGCTTACTGGCAAGGTCAGTGGGAGATTACTGACTTCACAGAATTCGAAGAATGTCCATGGCAGCTGAATATAAAGCCTTGAGTTCAAACTTTTGTCACAAAGGTGATTAAATCCTTCCATGTTTCTGTACAGGCTTCTGTGAGGACTCAATTATAATATCATCACTGTATTACTCTCCTAAATCAATTTCATAACTCTTTTTTTAATTTTTATTTATTTTCGTATGTGTATGAATGTACTGTCTGCATGCATGTTTGTACACCTGTGTTGTGCAATGTCGTGCAATGCTGCGGAGGTCAGAAGAGTGCAATGCCGCGGAGGTCAGAAGAGGGTGTCGGACTCCGTGGAACTGGAGTTAAAGACAGTTTTCAGCCACCATGTGGGTGCTAGGGATCGAACCCGGGTACTCTGCAAGAGCAGTCAGCACTCTTAACTGCTAGGCCATCTCTCTAGCCCCAATTTCGTAACTCTTAAGCCCTGGTCTTGTCTATGTAGATTATGACAATTAGGTAAAAAGGCAAATATTTTCATGGCATTATAATAAGCACATGTTGGAATACAGTCCAATAGAATTTAAATTATTCCAGATGTATTCAAAAATTACACTAGAGACAATGATATTAAGAAAGAGTCTAAGGCTTACCAGTTTTATTTGACTACATGCTGTTTTTTATAATAATTCACATGTCAGGTATTTCCTAGCATTGTTGATTTACTATCAACATTCATGAGCCACATGCTGTTAGTTAGCTAGAGAAGAATACAAAAATATTATTTATAATGAAATCTACTCATTCATTGTAATAATCACAAAATTATATCATTTTGCCTAGCACTTCTAATTTTAGATAAGACATGCTCAAAACTGCTTCAGATAACTAATGCGCATGCTCATGGTTTGTTTTGTTTTCATATTTATCTTTTGTCTTTTATGTGGTTCTTATTTTTATATAAACAAGGAAAATCATATTCAATACATATGACATGAGAGTAGAAGAGAAGTGTCTAACGGGAATTAGGCATGTAATATAAGGAGGAAAGGAGACAATAAGGTGCAGTACATATGCATGTACCAAAATGTCCTTGAATAGCACCATACTATGCATCATAATTATATTATAAAACCACGTAATTTATCCAGTTTAAGTTTAGAATTCATGGTTTAAAGTACAAATTCTGAACTGTGTAATCATTGCTCTAATACAATTTTAGAAGACATAAAACACTAAGAAATCTTTTTATTCTCATTAATATCAAAACACCATAAGTGATCCCAAAACACCCAGAGTGACCCACAACATCCCACCTAGGAAACTTTGCTTGTCTAGTGACTTCCTATGAAAATGCTCATCAACTTAGATTGGAATAAAGTAGCAATAACCCCGTCATTAGATAAAAGTACTATAAGTTCCTGACATCTATGTAATATAGACCTAACCTATTGGATATTACATCTCAGTAACACAGGGCCTGCCTACCATTCTAATGACATTGCTGATGGTCACCAAAGTTGATTGCTGTTGTCTAACACTACAAGACATTATCTTACCACTGATCACTATTTCAGTAGATCAAAGCTTATCATTTGAAGTACACTTTCTATTGAACCACAGCATCTTCTCACCTCATAAAGTATATATATATATATATATATATATATATATATATATATATATCCTGATTTTATCTTCAAATGTTCTCCAGTGTGTCCATCCATTGGAGCTTTGTTAAATTACAAATATATATCTATAGCAATAAAAACAGAATGGTACTGGCATAAAACTTGAAATATTTAATAAGTGGAATAGAATTGAGGACACAGATTTAAATTCACACATTTGCTGATATTTTTACAAGGCCAAAAGCACATTGGAGGAAAAGTAACACATTCAACAAATGGTGCTGATCAAACTTGACAAGGTTACTTTAAGAATGAAATTAGAACAATATCTCTCAACATGTACAAAACTCTCAACTCCAAGTGGATCAAGGACCTTAACATAAGGGCTTATACTCTGAATCAAATAGAGGTAAAAATAAGGAATATACTGATTGTTTTTGATACAGGGTATCACTCTGTAGCCAAGCTGTCCTGGAACTCACAGATATGCAGGATCAGCCTTCAGAGTGATGTGATTAAGGATGTGGCACCTCAAAAAGCTGCATTATTTGAAAAATATATACTCAAGTTGTACTTTATTCTTTTGAGGAATAACATTACACATGACTAGGTCCCTTTTACATTTCCAGTAATGATTTGATGATATTATTTATGTTGTTTGCTCTTTGGGTCAGTATGAGTATTGAGATATAACTATTCATGTTCAAGGTTTTGTGTGGACATATGCTCTCCTACTTGTTGGGTGAACACTGAGAACACCATTTTGAAGCACTGTCAGATTGCCGTGTAAGTAGCTTTACATTTTACATCTCATCCAGCAGCATATGAGAATATAGATATCTCACATCTTAATTATACTTTTTAATATTATTTTGATTGTCAGCATTCTAGTGTATGAAGTGGAAGCTCATCATTGGTTTGATTTGAATTTCCTAGTGGGTTAATGAAGCTGAGATATTTTATGTGATTCCTTGCCAGTGATATAGTTGGAATTTTTTAAGAAATGTCAGTTTAAATTACTTTCCTTTTTGATCACAAATAACACTTTCTAATTGTATTTTTTGTTTATATTATTTAGTTATGATTCCCTCCTATGTTGAATATATAAGTTACTTATCACATCTATGACTTGTAAAAATGTTTCCCTATCCATGGATCATATTTTCACTTTTTAATGGTTTCTTTTGAAGCATAAACATTTTTATTCTGAAGATATCCAATGTCCAAATGTGTTCTCCTATGGTTCCTACTTTGTGAATCTTATCTAAACCACTTTGACAAATTCAAAGCTACAAATGTTTTTTTTAATGATTTTTAGTGAAGTTTTGTGCATTTAATACAACCTTTCTTAATCAAATTTAGACCCATTCTGCCTTCCTGGCCCCCGACCCTACCAGAGTTCATGCATTCTGCCATACATGTCCTTCATCTTTTTCTCAGTCTTTTTTGAAAGTTTCAATGCAGATGTTTATTGTTTGGGACAGATGTTTATTGTTTCTATCAGTTCTTTGATCCAGTCTTTTTTGTTGTTGTTTCTTCCAATTTGTATTGCTGCAAAACATGAATATGTACATGCCACACATTTACCAAAATTATGACTCCTGAAAATAAACTATAGGTTAATTACAGTTTAGGGATTCACATTTTGACAGTAGAGTTGTATGCAGGTACAGAAAAAATAGTACTTACATTCCTACATTACATAGAAAGTTGATGAGTAACATCAGGTATTATATTTACTAAAAACCAAAGGAAAAAAAAAGTTATTCAGTTTGCCTTAAAAATACAGATTTGGTGCTAGAATCCACAAATGTGGGACACCATACATCATTTGTTTTTCTGGGACTGTTATTTCACTTAGCATAATGTCTTCTAGCTCCATCGATTTACCTGCAAAGTTCATGATGTTGTCTTTCCTTACCACTGCATAGAATTCCATTGTGTAGTTGTACAACATTTTCTTTATTCACTCCTCAGATGAGGGACACTTGGGTTTCTTCCAGCTCTTTGCTATTGTGAAGAGAGATTCAATAAACATAGACAAGCATGTATCTTTTTCAATAGGATGAGTCTTGTGGCTATATACCCAGGAGATGTAGGACTGGGTCAAGTGGTAGGCTGATTTTGAGTCTTTATAAATAAATAAATAAATAAATAAATAAATAAATAAATAAATAAAGTGTATATAATTAGTAAATTGCATATATCATATATTTATGTCTCTAACAATGAAGTCTGATGAAATTATGGTTTCATAGCACTATGTCATGTCTAATTTTCTCAAGAAAAACATCTGGATTATAACTAGTGCTTTGAAAATGCTGTGCTGGTTTTTTTTTTTCTCTTTTATTTGTTTATTTTTAAGGGATTCTACAATATAATAACACAGTTGTTTTCAGATAACATTGATGTTACTCATTTTGCCATACAATTAGGTGATTGGTGCATTTTGCAAGTATCTATGTCCAAATTTTGAACAATCCAAGGTTCCCATAGTCCAGTTGGTGATGCTTGTATGCATAGGCTTGTTGATCAATTAGGAGTCCAGTCTATATTGCTGTAGTCTCATGATTCACCCCTATCTCTCTGCAGCCCTTACATTCTACCATGCCTCCTCTTCCGCAATTTGTTCCCTGGGACACAGAGAAAACTTCAAAAATACAAAATAATTGAAATTATTCCATGCATCCTAACAGACCACAGTGGAACAAAGCTTAATATCAACACCAGAAGGAGTCCTACTATCTACAAGAACTGATAAAGACTTAACAACACACTCCTGAACAACAAATAGATCAAATGAGAAGTAAAGAAAGAAATAAAAGTATTCCTGGCACTAAACGTAAAGGATGATGCAACACAACAAAACCTATGGGACACTTTAAAAGCAGTCCTAAGAGGGAAATTTATAGCCCTAAGTGCCTACATTAAGAAAACAGAAAGAACACAAGTAAACCACCTAATACAGCAACTAAAAACACTTGAAAGACAACAACAAATGAATCATAAACCCAACACACAAGAATAACAAAAATCAGAGCTGAATTAATAAAATAAAAACAATAGATACAAAGAATCAATGAATCCAAGAACTTGTTCTTTGAATGGATAAATAAGATAGATGACCTCTAGGCAATTTGACCAAAAGAAAGAAAGAGTAACTCTAAGTCAATAAAATTAGAGATGAAAAGGGAAACACCGAAACAGATAACAAAAATATCCAGACAATCATAGAGAAATACTTACAAAACCTATACTCTACTAAATTTGAAAACCTAAGAGAAATGTTCAATCAAGTTGATCAGATGAGTGTCCAGACTATATTGCTGTAGTTTCGTCATTTGCCCAAATCGCAACCCTTACATTCTACCATGCCCCATCTTCCACAGATTGTTCCCTAGGCTTAGAAAAGGGGTACCGGTGGACGAGAAGCAAAACAGTCTACTTTCTCTGGAGCTGTTGTCTTGGACTCTGGTCAATTCTGGCTGTTTCCTTTCATGGGCTGACAGTTTGTCCAGGAATAACCTTTCAATCCTACTAATGAAGCACAAGCAATTAGATATATAGGTATTTAAACAGTACTAATTGTTATGATAGGTTACTTTGGTTTAGACACAGATGTTTGGATGGTATGTTAATCCATGAATTATGTTTTTTCTGTAAAATATGACAGGGTCTTACTGTGGCTTATAACATCTCCTAACCACTAGAAGATGTAAGCTTGTGGCATCAGCCGTGGGTTATTCCTCCAAGGAGAGAGCTAATAGCCAAATAGATTTGGGATATACGGGCATATGGCTGCCTCTGCTGTGCAGTATTTCTAGGCAGGTAAGGTGTAGCTGGTGCTGACAAAGGAGTCTTGCTTGACTCAAGGAGACCTATATTTGCTTTATTGGTTTAGTGGCCTTTGGTAACACTCTCTGGTATTCCAGAGACCAACTGTACACTTGCAAGTGCGGTCTCAATGCATCTTTCCTTGACATAGATTTTAAAACTAAACCAAGTACTTACAAATGGATTGTAATTACTGTCAGGAATGCAATGAACTGGTAGAATGTGTAATGCTGCTAGAGCATGAATAAACAGCAGGGAAAATCAAAAAGGCCCACAGTACAATAACAGTTTCTTTTCGTTAAGCAAGCTCTGGTCAGAGTAGGTCTAAATTAAATTATCCTAACCCAGATGAAGACTACAAAACTAAGAGATCTTAAGATTAAGTGGGACTCTAGCCAGTACATGAGAAAAGGGAGCACTTGCCAATGGTAGGTAACTAGGAACATCAACTTTCTCTGTCTCTGCTCTCAACCAAATCATCATGGAAATAAGGGTGGGTGATGGTGAGATTTCAAATCTCTGACTCCAATCAGCTAGTACAAGTCCTATCCTACATCTAAAAAAAGAGAGAGATTTTAAATTACATATAAGATAAAAATAAAAGCATTCTGTTGACTTGGTCTAGATCAGTAGATTAGAATATTTAAAGAAATGACAAAAATAAAAATATTAAGCAACCTCCTGTTAAGTATGCAGCTATTTTTCAAGATACTGTTGTGTCAAGTAATTCTAAGTAAGATCAGAATAAGGTAGTGTATAAATATTACTCCTATCTGTATACCACTATGATTATTTCTCTTTATTTCTGTCACTATATTTATATACAGTGAATAGCATAATAATGTAAAATGTTATTAAGCTAAACAAAAGAGTTTTGCACAAAAGCAAGAACATTTGTCAGGTAAGCTCTGTGGATACAGTGAAATAACTGGATGAATGCCTACATTTATGAAGAAAACAGATCTTGTTTTCAAAGTGTTCAGCCTTTTATATTTGTAAATTGTTTTGGTTCTGCTTGATTTCAGGTGAACTTTAAAATGTGAAATCAATTCTAGAATTAGGAAACTTCAACGAAGTGAAAAAAGATTTATTATTTCTCTCTCCCTGCTGACTCTTATTCATCATCCTCTCTGCCTTCATTCCCTTCATTACACGATGCACTTATGGGAGGGAAGTTAATGAGTTCCTGTTGGGAGAAAGGCCTGTGAAGCTTTGGAATCACAAGAAAAAAGATTAAGCCTCAATCATGCAAATGTACATAAAAGTCTTGTCATTGGAGTGTTGTAATAAGTGTTTTCTTTTGATTACCTGGGAAATGATAAATTTAGATGATATTGCCATACTTCTGTGCATAAAATAACTGGTAATGGACTTATGAATTAAGTTGATTTATAGCAGGTAAATTTTATATGTCATATTTGCCTTATATATTTACATACTTAATTTTTCAAGACAGTAATTTCTGACACTTTATTTTTTCTTTAAAAATAAATATAGCACATAATTAAATACCCTTATTTGTGTTATATAATCAAAATGAAATTTATAATATGGTAAGCTTCACAATGGATAAATGTAATCTATGATGTCCTAAAATCCCGTGACCCTAAACATCCTTCTTACCATTTTTTGAAACTCTTCTGATCCTCCCGAAATCCTGATTAGAGTAATTTAATTTTAATACGTCTTCTTGCCTCTTACACTGAATAAATTGATCTAATGCTGGGGGTTGGGGGGGGAGAAATGAACAGGAAATACTGATAACTGGCATCTTGTTCCTGATGCTTACTTACTTTACTCAGAAACAACAAATGCAACAAATGTGTAAGAATGTGAGGTATGTTCTGACTAAACTTTTCCAACTGCATTTAATTGGTACTGAATAATTCTTGAAAATTGTAGCCAAATATTTTCAAAATTTTATATCAATCTAAGTGGTCCAGTGTTGGCCTAAAAATATATCATCTTAAAGATATGAAATAACTTAAAGGTGAGGAGTCAAAGAAATTTTGCTGCCACATAAGAATTTTTCCCAAAGACTATTGGAGATTTGAGGTGCAGGGAGATAGGTGGGTCTCAAATTTACACAAAATTATTGAGTTTCAAGCCTGAGAAATCAAAGAATATTGAACAAATTTGATCACAGCCATAAAAAATGACTAATAATATGTATTCTGAGAACAATAATATCAAAAGAATAGAATTTAAATTTTAATGGAAAAAGGTATTTCTACAATTGGAATGTTGGATGTATCATGGACAAAATATTGGCATTTAAGTCACTTGTTTTAAACTAACAATGGCATGTTTAAAAGAATTACAATTGCGGGGCTGGAGAGATGGCCTAGCAGTTAAGAGCGCCGACTGCTCTTGCAGAGGACCCAGATTCGATCCCCAGCACCCACATGGAGGCCGAGAACCGTCTGAAACTCCAATTCCAGGAGAACTCCAGTTCCAGGGAAATCCGACACCCTCTTCTGACCTCCGCGGCATTGCACGTCACGGGTGCACAGACTTGCAGGCAGACAGTACATTCATACACATACAGAAATAAATAAAAAAAATTTAAAAAAATAAAAAATAAAATAAAATAAAAGAATTACAATTGCATCATGCTGTAGAAATTAATACATATAGTCAAAATACATGAAGTAATTTTAGCTTCAATTTCAAGAGTTGTATGTAAGAATTTTTAACCTATTATTTTACACATTTATTTATTTGAGAAAACAGTTTCCATCAAAGTGAAATTGTATAGCCATATTTTCCTCAAAGTTTTATTTGGATGATTTGAAGTGTTAAGTGATCTTGTGACTCTGCTCCAGGTTCCAGTCAGAAAAAGAGTACTTATTGCTGAGGAATATACCTCTTTTCAATATCAAAGAACAAGCTCTTTGTTAGGGAAAACAACTGGGTAATTAATCTTTTTTTCTAGCTGTTGGTTTTTACATTATGTGTGTAAGTGAATCATTTCCATGAGATTCACCTTGTATGTATACAGAAAGCACATTTTGACTAAAATAAGAGGAAACTGTATAATAATTCTTTTTCAGCTAATAATCTATCTTATAATAAGCCAGGATAATGAGATTAATAGATGAAATAATAATTATGAAAAATATGTCTATTTATTTTTTTATTATTTATTTTAGTATAGTGTTGTGATGGGAGATCAGCCTGATGGAATAGATGTCTGCGAAGTTGTTGTGTGTAACTGAATGCTGGACTGCAAACTGACTACAGTATACACTGCCAATACTGGAACAAATTCACTGTCAAAAAGGAAGAAAAATCAATTGCTTCTAAGGTTCTCTAAATCAGCATTAACAATACAAATAAAAAAAAAACACAGAAATGTAATTTTAAAATTGAGGATTTTTCTATATTGAGATAATTCAAAGATTAATCACAATGAAGATTTTTTAATTTCTTAGCGAATGTTTTGTGTACTTTTTAAAAGAACATATTTTTACTTTGCCCCAAACTAATGGTAAATGCGTGTTAAAATGAAAACACCACTTTCTTTTTAGCAAACAACCTGACAATGCAGTTAGCATAATTTGCAGACAAACCATAGAGCCAATGAGGTTTAATGCCTGATTATAAGTAAGATTCAGTCTTTTACTGGTATTATACATCATTTTAAATGTAATATAAAAATCCCCAAGAGTTTCTTCACAGGTTTGGAAAAAAAAGTCCTGAAATTCATTTGGAAAAACAAAAGACCCCGAATAGCCAAAATAACACTTGAGCGAAAAGAACTACACAGGGGGGATCACTGTACCAGACTTCAAATTATACTACAGGGCTATAGTCATAAAAACAGCCTGGTACTGGAACAAAAACAGACCTGTTGAACAATGGAACAAAACCAAAAATCCAAACCTGAGCACACACAAATTCAGCCATCTTATATTTGAAAAGGGGGCCAAGAAGCCACAATGGAGAAAAGACAGCATCTTCAGCAAGTGGTGTTGGCAAAACTGGATCACCATTTGTAGAAGAATGAAATTAAACCCCTACCTCTCGCCCTGTACAAAAGTCAACTCCAGGTGGATCAAAGACCTCAACGTGAAACCCCAAACTCTGAAGGCGATAGAAGAAAAAATTGGCAGCAGACTACAAGACATAGGCATAGGAAAAGACTTCCTAAATCAGACAGCAGCTGCACAAGAATTAAGGTCGACAATTGACAAATGGGACCTCATTAAACTCAAAAGCTTCTGTACATCAAAATAAACAATCAAGGAATTGAAGAGAAATCCCACAGAGTGGAAGGAAACCTTCACCAGAGAAACATCTGACAAAGCATTGATTTCCAGAATATATAAACTACTCAAAAACCAAAGAAAAAAGAAAACAAATGACCCACTCAATAGATGGAGCAAAGAACTGAAGGAGCAGACTGATGGAGAAGAGACTTCACAAGTGAGGAATTAGAGATGGCTGAGAAACACCTTAAGAAGTGTTCAACATCACTAATCATTAAGGAAATGCAAATCAAAACCACTTTAAGATATCATCTTACTCCAATAAGACTGGCTAGGATCAAGAAAACAAATGATACCAAGTGCTGGAGAGGTTGTGGGGAAAGGGGAACACTCATCCACTGCTGATGGGACTGTAAACTCGTACAGCCACTATGGAAAGCAGTGTGGAGAACCCTTGGAAGACTTGGAATGAACTTGCCACCTGACCCAGCCATACCACTTCTGGGCATGTACCCTCAAGACTCCCCTACCACAGAGATACATGCACGGCCATGTTTGTTTCAGCTCTCTTCACAATAGCAAGTAGCTGGAACCAATCCTAATGCCCCTCAACTGATGAGTGGATAGAGAAAATGTGGTACATCTACACAATGGAGTTCTATGCAGCAGCAAAGAAAGACAACATCATGAGCTTTGCAGAAAAATGGCTGGAGCTAGAGGACATCATGCTGAGTAAAGTAACACAGTCCCAGAAAAACAAACGAGGAATGGTATCCCTCATCTGTGGATGCTAGTGCCAATTACCTATTGTATTTCTTGTGCATGGCCCCTTAAGCTTTTGTCCAAAGCAGTTGGGAGTGATGCATATAGGAAACAACTACAACAACAACAGCAACAGAAAGGACTGCATAGTAGAACTGACTGAAACTGAACTTCTGCTCAAAACAGTCAACTTCCTCATGGAGAATATTGAGAAAGACTGGGAAAGAGATGAAAAGCATGTTTGGCAAAATGCATGAGCTCTGGTGGGGTGGGGGTATGGGGGGGCACACGGGTCTAGATTTGATAAAAAAAATAAATTTATGTGAAAAAAATAAATGTAATATATTTTCCCCTCAAACTGAAGAACACGTATATAATTATGGATACTTCTATGATAAGTTTGTTTGATAAAAGTTTGTCTTTGTTAGAAATTCTATCCCAGAATTCCACAAATCTAAGTGTCTTTTATTATCCATCTATTCCCTAAAAGTTGGCTCAGTTAGTATGTTGCCTAAGGGAATACTGGCAACTCCCTCTTAAAAATTTAGATATTTCGGGCTGGAGAGATGGCCTAGCGGTTAAGAGCGCCGACCGCTCTTGCAGAGGACCCGGGTTCGATCCCCAGCACCCACATGGCGGCCGAGAAACGTCTGAAACTCCAGTTCCAGAGGAATCCGACACCCTCTTCTGACCTCCGTGGCATTGCATGACACGGGTGCACAAACTTGCATGCAGACAGTACATTCATACACATACAGAAAGAAATAAAATTAATAAAAAAAATTAAAAAAAATTTAGATTTTTCTCAAGGAATTTCAGTGTTAAGTTGTGTGGACTTTTCAAATATATTAAAAGTTTAAAAATTTACAATATATTATAGATTGATTAAAGATAGATAATAGATAAACAAATGATAAAGAGATGATGGTACATAAAAGAGATAGATGATAAATTGATAAGATAGATATCAATGATCAATGATTGGTAGAAAGATGTGAAAACAGAAAGAATGGAGGGAGGGAAAGAGGGTGAAAATGAGGGAGGGAAGGAGGGAGGGAGAGAACAAGAATGGAAGAGGAGGTGGAAGAAAGGAAGGGCAAGCACAAGCATAGAGCCTAGTACCCAAACAAAAATCTCATGTTTCCATTAACTTGTTGCATAATTTGTCATATTTAAAATACATTTTTTTAAATTAGTTTTTATTGATGCATTGTGCATTTCATACATTTTTTCCAATTCAGTTCAGGCTTATTTCCCTTTCCCTCCCCCCCCACCCCCACCCCATCCCAGATCATGCATTCTGCCATAACTGTCCTGCATCTTTCTCTCAGTTTTTTTTTTCATTTTTAGCTATAAGTGATAATCCATGAGTACAAGCATCCTTCATGCAAAACCTATCTGCAGGCTGTTGTGCCCAAACACCTACAGCCCCACCATCCAGTGGGGGGTGACAGGTTGTTTGTTCAATCAAGTTGATCAAATGAGTGTCCAGACTACATTGCTGTAGTTTCACCATTCACCCCAATCGCAGCCCTTACATTCTACCACGCCCCCTCTTCCGCAGGTTGTTCCCTAGGCTTAGAAAAGGGGCACAGGTGGATGAGAGGTAAAACAGTCCACTCTCTCTGGAGCTGTTGACTTGGACTCTGGTCAATTCTGGCTGTTTCCTTTCATGGGCTGACAGTTTGTCCAGGAATAACCTTTCGATCCTACTAATGAAGAACAAGCAATTAGATATATAGGTATTTAAGCAGCACTAATAGTTATGGTAGGTTACTTTAGCATAGACACATGTTTGGATATGTTAATCCATGAATTACAATTTTCCCCCCTGTTAAATATGACAGGGTCTTACTGTGGCTTATAACATCTNCACACACACACACACACACACACACACACAGAGTGAGAGCGAGAGCGAGAGTGAGAGAGAGAGAGAGAAATTAAGGAAAATAAAGAAAAAATAAGTCAAACTTAGTCAATTACCCTTAAAAATGCAGGAGCATTTAAAAATATTTTATTGAGATTTTGTGCATTTCATATAACAGATCTCAATCAAATTTAGGACCCCTGTCCCATCTGGGACCCTGCCATATCCTCCTAGTGGATATTATGCACCCAGACGTCCCTCATACAACTTCATGCACTGGAGTCTAGTCAACCAACCTAGAGTCCCTCCCTCAAAGAATATCTCCTTTCCCTCCCCCAGGAGTTATCAGTTGCCAATAATTCCTTCAGTAGAGTTGGAATGTGCCACCCATTCCCCCAGTACTACGCTGGGACTTTTGTCTGATTAAGTCAGCATGGGCCCAGCTCATGCTGTCACCATTGTTGCAAGTGCATATAAGAAAGTACCCAGAAGCCTGAAAGCCCCTGTTTCCTTAGGTTCCTACACCAACCTTGACTCTCAGATCTTTCTGGTCCCTCTTCCTCAGTGTTCTCTGAGCCATTGTTGGCTGAAACTTAAAATATGAGTTTTATCCAGACAGCACTTTGCTGTCTCTTATTCTCTAAAACTTGTCCAGCCATGTGCTTCTGTGTGCATCACACTCTGTTGTATGTGGAAGCTCTGCTGGTAAGAATTCAGGGATTCCTCCATTCTGCTAAGTTCCATGAGTGTTCAGTGTAGAGGTTAGACTGTAGATTGTCATTTGGGGTTGGACTTCTCTCAGATATATATGTTCTGTGTGTAACTGTTTAGGAGTCCTGCAATAGCCTCCATCTGTTACAAAGAGAAGCTTCTTTGATGAGTGGTGTAAAAAATAGAAAAATAATATATAGTCAGTACCTACAAGACATGGATGTAGGAAAGGACTTTCTAAATAAGACATTGATTGCTTAGACATTAAAATCAACAATCACCAAGTAAAATGTCATTAAATTAAGAAGTTCCTGAACAAGAAAAGAAACAACCAGGGAAGTGAAGAGGAAACCTAATTAGTGGGAAAAAATCTTCACCTGCTACACTTCTTACAGAGGATTAATATCCAGAATACACAAAGAAATCCAGAAACAAAGAATCCAAAAAATAAATGGCTCAATAAAAAAGACTGGCTAAGGACCTGAAAAGAGAGTTCTCAAGTGAATAAATAAAATGGCTCTGAAATGCACCCCAAAGTGCTCAACATCCTTAATAATTATAGAAATGCAAATCAAAACCACTTTTTGATTTCATCTTTCTCCAGTCAGACTGGCTAAGTTCAAGAGAACAAAAGACACGAAATGCTGGTGAGGATGTGGGAGAAAGGGAAGCATTCATTAACTCCTGGTAGGAATGCAAACTCCTATAACCAGTATGGAAAGCAGTATGGAGAACTCTTAAAAACTAAAAATTAATCTATGATAAGATCTGGTTATACCACTTTTTTGTATATACCCAAAAGACCCATCATACTGTAGTTATACCTGTTCATCTATGTTTGTCACTGCTCTCTTCATAATAACTACAAAATAGAAGCAACCTAAATGACCCTCCAATGATGAATGGATAATGAAAATATGTTACATTTACACAGTAGATTTCTACTCATCAGTAAGGAAAGAAAAAGAATCATGAAATCCATAGGTATGTGGATGGAACTAGAAACTGTTATACTAAGTGAAGTAACAGACTCTAAAAGACAAGTGATGTATGTTCTCCCTTAGTTACATATCTTAGCACCGATTCCGTATTTATGAGCACATATGCTGATTTAACAGCAAGAGCCAGGAAAATGGAAAGGAATCATAAAGAGGAACAAAGAGCCCAAGGGAAAAGGATAGTACAAAATGGAACTTAATATGGGGTAAATGGGGAATGTGGGAGTATTCAACTGGGAAGGGAGAAGGGAAAGATATAAAAGGAACCATGGGGATAAAGGAAAAAACAGAGCTCAAGGTGTCGGGGGTGGGGGGATTCGGTAATAGAAAGATATTAGCAAAGGGAAAATGAGGGGAAATGGATTATTTGAACTAGGGAGGGAGCAGGGAGGTTAGACATAGATAGAGGAAAGAAAAATAAAGCTTAGGTCCTACGAAAAGCCAGGGGGCAATATACTAACTGGAAAACCATTTGCAGATACATATACACTATTTGTACACAGGCATGTGTATACCTGAAGGCTGTATAACAAGTTATATGCACAGTGCTAGAAAGGAGAAACTTCCCTTTGAGTTATGAGAGTAGTGCAAGAGACTCCCAATTAACACAGGTCTCTGCCACAGTCCTTGATTGCCTCCCAGAACTTGAAGGTGAGAACTATTTAATTATTGGACTGAGGTAGTAGGAAAGTATGATAAGACACTGTGCCGATGTTCCACACTTCCCCAGTGTATTAGGCTGCTTTTTACTGCTGTCTCTTATGACGCTGGAGAGATGCTGGTTGTGTTTGTTTGTTTGTGTGTGTGTGTGTGTGTGTGTGTGTGTGTGTGTATGTGTGTGTGTGTGTATTTCTGTGCATGTCTATCAAGGCCAAAGGACAACTTCAGATGTCTTGCTCAACTGATCTTCACTTATATATATTTTTTGAGACAGGATCTCTTACTGAACTTGGAACTCACCAGTTCAACTCAACAAGTGCCAGAGTTCCTGTTTATGCTTTTCCCTGAGCTTGGATCACTTTGTTTTGTGAGTGCTGAATCTCAGACTCAGCTCTTTATGTTTGAGCTGCAAGCAGTTTGACTCATTGAACCCACAGCCTGGTTCCCAGTTTTCCTTTTCTTGTAGGTAATATTTCAAGAAGATGATTTCTAAATCCAGAAATAAGGTATTTGGGGATTCAAATATTAATCAAAGGATTTTTATGCCATAACTGGGCCACAGAAAGCATTTGTGATGATGAATTTTCTAAAAGGAATATTTCAATGAAAAAGAAGGAAGGGAATAGAATCAGAGAAAAAACTAAGTTTCTCAAAAATTTATTTCAGCTGAGAGAAAAGTTAGAGCCATTTGTGTCAAAAGGATTTGGAAAGGATTATCAAGTTTTCCTGTCAATCATTAAACTATGTACAGAGAATATTTTTCTCTGAAAAATTTCAGAACTTCTAAATCCCTTGTGTAATGCAGTAAGAGTTCAACAATTCACATTATTGATGTACAAAATTAATTTCACTGACCAGATGTGCTGAATCATTTCTGTTATACAAATGACAAAAAGAGATACTGAGGAAATAGTTCATAAAATGTCCATCTTAACAAGTGCCATCTAGTTGCCACTATTTTTAATGCTTGCTCATATATTGCTAAAATAAACTAACTATATTTAATGTCAATAATGAATTCTTCTCTACCTCAACATAGCTAGTTTTCTGCTATCCAATATTTATGAGATGTGAGCTGAGCCTTTAAGAATTTGTTAGACTAGCTGAGTTCAGGGGTTAATGAACTGTAAGTCAATCATGAGTGCCGAAATGTGCACAAACTGTTCTGTGAGTCTTTCATTAGGAAATGTTGTCAGGTAGGATAGGTCTTAGCCTATCAAGGAGAAAAAAGAATAAATTGATTTGGATATTCACTGTTTAAGTGGTAGACAATGTTAAAAGGAAGACAAAACAAAACTTCCAACAGTACTAAGTCTAAGTCATATTTCAAGAACCATTTAAAATGCAAGTAGAGTATTTCAAATTGATCAGTAGCAACTCAAAAGGAATGACAAAAAGGACATTTTAATAAAACAAGACTCTAATTACCATGTCAGATGCTTAAAATATAAAGTCAGCATAATCTGTGCAAACAATCCCCAAGGCAGCACACTACCATCTGCCCTAGGGAAGGCTCCATTAGGCTGCAGCTCTATCACCCTAGGCGTGTTGAGAAGCTTTTGCTAAGCTGTCACTTAAAAGATCAGTAAAGGGGATTAAGAAAATCCTAGCCAAACTGGCAGTCCAGATTGGATGAAAACAAGCACAAGAATTCTCCTGAAAAGTGAAAATGAAATAAAATGCAGCTCATGCTATTTGCAGATTTTCAAAGAATTACCTTTGGTCTCTTTTGGTGATGTGAGAAACAGCTGACTCACAGAGTTAACAAATCCCCAAATGAGAGAGCTGTAGAATTTGAACTTTTGAAAATAAAATAACATTTCATATGTTAATAGAAGGTCATTTATTCACTTGAAAATGCATCAGCTATTATTATACAACTTCACATCCCTTCCCATCAACAAGACACTTGTATAATAAATGTCTCTCCATTTCCTAATGTGTTTGTTGAGAGAGAACTGGAGCCATAGTTTTGACATTGGTCAGGGAGCTGTGTGAGAATAGGACATTTTAGAAAGAAGACAAATTGCAAAAAAGGTAAATGCAATGGTTGCTCTTGTGGGGGACCCAGTTTCAGGTCCCAGTACCCACATGTTAGTTAACAATCATCTGTAAATCCAGTTCCAGGGGATTTAGCTTTCTCTTCTGCCTTCTAAACTGTGCAGATCTGGTGCAACTACATACATGAAGGCAAACACTCATCTATATAAAAATAACAAGTAATGGATTTGAGAGATGGCCTAGCGGTTAAGAGCACCAACCGCTCTTGCAGAGGACCCGGGTTCCATCCCCAGCACCCACATGGCGGCCGAGAACCGTCTGAAACTTCAATTCCAGGAGAACTCCAGTGCCAGGGGAATCTGACACCCTCTTCTGACCTCCGCGGCATTGCACGACACGGGTGCACACACCTGCATGCAGACAGTACATTCATACACATACCGAAATAAATAAAAATTTTTAAAAAAATGAATGCTAAGGGTAATTGGCAAGCAATAGAAATCTCCCTTCAACATGAAAAACTTCAAAATACAGGATTCAGAAGCTTTCATAGACGATCAGAGCTCATTCTTAAAGGCTAAAAAATGAAGCATGAAGATGATAGACTGCAATGTCTTTTTTAAATTTTTTGCTTGCTAGGTTCAAGAGATCTGTATTGCATTTTAATCTTCTGAAGCCATGTTTTGTGTTGTGCTGAAAACATTTATTTACAATTTAAATTGAATTGGTTATTTACAGAGGTATCATCATTCATTCATAAATTCAAAAGCTTAACTCCATGAAATCTATGAGTTTATAACCACAATGCACCTGAAAGTGCTACAGTGTCATTTATTTTCCTTGTGAAGAATTTTAATACTCTCTCTGTTTCTCTGTTTCTCTGTCTCTCTCTCTCTCT
>VZQC01003815.1:815662-880089 GCA_009823505.1 Rhizomys pruinosus | reverse complement strand
TATCCTTTACATTGGCTATTAAAACTATATTCTAGTCTATATACTTCTTGGTTTTCTTAATAAATATTCATAAAGGATGCACAATCATTCACATATATTGAATAAATTAATATTATTTTGTTTAAAAAAAGAAATTCTGTACATAGCCAGAGAAATATATTTGAAATTTTCAGTTACTTATGTCTTTACTTGTTGATGGCAAAAAAAATCCCACTTTGTGCTCTATAATTCAAAAACTCTATTCTTGAAATAGGAAATTAAAATCTAAGGTCAATGAAGCTGTACTGCATTATAAAAGATAATTCTAAGAGTTCAAGGGGCTGATAATGTATTTATTTTGCAGTAACTTCTAAGGAACCCAAATACAGATAATTAAATTAGTAGTTTACATATAAATCCACAACAATTAAAATAACAACAGTTGCATGACTTTCTTAAGAAATTATTCCATGAGAAAAGATAAATAATAAACAGTGAAGATCTATAAATAAAATAAAATTCATCCCCCCCAAAAATAATATTCACTTCTTTTGTGACGGGAACTTTTCAAAGATTTTACTGCAAATTAATTAATTTAGTCACAAAAAAATGCACATATTCCTAAATCAATTACTCCTTTTCAAGAGGCTTCATCTCCACTCTTTCCATTAAAGAAATAAGATTTTGGCATCTTCCACCTTAAACTCCCTTGACCTATTGCTTCTATCTACAAGCCAGTTTCCCTCTTCTCAGTAAACGCAAGTTCTTAGGATCATTTATTCATATTCATTCTGTTCCACTCCTTATATATGATTAATTATGTCTCCTTGCCTCGACAATCTGACAGCATAGGACACTTATGATTATTGCTTTGTCTAAAAATAGAAATTCATTTCTCCCTTTTTCTTCCTTATTCTTAAATGTGGTCCTTCTCTCTTAGAAATGTTTTACCAAAAAACTCTTTTTAAAAAATTGCTAGATTTTATTCAATTTCTAATATAAATACTGGGATATTAAGAATAAGAAAATTCAGCAATCAACTCCTTGAACCCCTTTGCCCCAGATCATGTGCGCAAGAAAACAAATGAGTGTGGATAATTTGTAAAGAATGAAGATTTTTCTATTATACTTCTGAATGCTTGGCAGTTCAAGACCAGTAGTGAGTGCTTGTTTGATGTGCCTCACTTGGTAGAATGCAAAAAGTAGAGCTGGAAGGAAGTCTTTCTGATAGATCTTTTTACATAGGATCTAATGCCTTTGAGGAGAATGACCATTGTGGCTTATTTCCCTTTAAAAGTCCAATCTATTCTTATTACTTACAGCACTTGAACCTTGTGGAAACAGTCAACCACAATCCTTTTCTTTCCTCTGTCTACACTCATTTTATGTGATTCGTTGATTTTCTTGGACTTTAAGTTACATATGTACTGACAGAAATTATGTATAGCATGTCAAAATCTGAACTTCCATTTCCTATCTCACACACTGTGGCTGGAGGGTTGGAAGGTCCTGGACGATACCAAGCCTCTACAGGGCACAGGGGTGCCCAAAGTCCCCAGGAATGCAGCTCTCACTTGGACCTTTGAATGTTGGCGTTCTGCAGGACATGGGTGAGGTCTGCTCGCCCAGTGGGTTGCAGCTGGTCATGTGAATATCATTAAGAATAGCACTGAGTTATTCAACATAATATTGGGAAAATCTTTTCATTCCTTCTCTCATACCTCACAAATCTCACATCCAAAAGAATCATAAGCAAATCCTATCAACTAGATATTCAAAATATATCTGGATATCAGATTACTTACCAAATGTAGGTACTCAATGTAAATTCAAAGCTCAATATCACAGTACTTACCAAATGCAAGTATTCAATGTAAAATCAAACCCCCATTAATTTCTTCTTTCTGTGAATGAATAAATTAGTCTCCTAACATGACTGTTCTCCCATTTGTTGAGTATCCACTTCATTGTTACATTTCAGAATCTGAAGCATAAACAACTGTTAAAATACATTAGAGACAAGAAAAATGTACCTATAAAAGTACATTTCAGTAAACACAATGACAACAATTCGAAGAAAAACTTAAATAAAATGAAATGGATAAAAATATTTTCTTATTTGAAAAATTATGAACTTTTACGTTATGTTAGTGATCTTGTTAAAAAATATTTTTAGCCCAGCCCCAGCGTGCATTGTGAGCAGAGCTAGCCACGCTCCACACAGCACATGACCAGCTGCAACCCACTGGGCGAGCAGACCTCACCCATGTCCTGCAGAACACCAACATTCAAAGGTCCAGGTGAGAGCTGCCTTCCTGGGGACTTTGGGCACCCCTGTGCCCTGTAGAGGCTTGGTATTGTCCAGGACCTTCCAACCCTCCAGCCCCAGTGTGTGCACTTCTGGGCAAGCAGACTTCACTCATGCCCTGCAGAATGCCAGCCTGCAAAAGACCAGCCTAGGGAAATGGTGGTGCAGAGGATCTAGCTGCACAGCCAACATTGAGGAACCAGAACCAAAAGAAACAAATAAACAAACAAATCCACATGCCAAAGACACATAAAAAAACCAACATGAGTAAAGCTCATAATAAATCCACACCGAATTCTACCAACCCTACAGAAGACTCCTACAAAGAGATCTCCCTGGAAGGAAACCAAGATACAGAGTTTAGAAAAACAACTGTGGACATATTCAAAGAAATTAGAGAACTAAGGGAAGAGAATGAAAAACTCAATAAGTACCAAGAGGGTGATAATGACAATCATTGGAAAGAACTAAGGGGAGAGATTGAAAAACTCAAGAAGGACCTAGAGGGAAATAATGACAGACGTCGGAAAGAACTAAAGGGAGAAAATGACAAACTCCAGAAGGAAGTGGAAACACTAAAGAAATCACAGGATAAAATTTAAAAGGAAATTGAACATTTAACCAATCAACCATAAAGGATGGGAAAAAGCCTCAGAAGCAGAATGGAAGAAGCAGAAAAAAGAATATCAGACCTGCAGGATAACATGTTCCAACTAGAATGCTGAAGTAAAGATTATGAAAAATTTTTAAAAATCACAAGAGTGGAACAACCAAGAAATGTGGAACACTATGAAAAAAACCAAACCTCTGCATCATAGAGATAGAAGAAGGAGAAGAATTCCAAGACAACACTACTGACCAGATCTTCAACAGGATAATAGAAGAAAATTTCCCCAAACTGAAAAAAGATAAACCCATATAAATACAAGAAGCACATAGAACATCAAACAGACAAGACCAGAAAAGAAATTCCCCATGGCATATAATTGTTAAAACAGTAGATGCTCAAAACAAAGAAAAAATACTGAAAGCCACAAAAGAAAAACAAGTTACATATAAGGGGAAACCCAACAGAATCACAGCTGACTTCTCAGCTCAAACAATGAAAGCTACAAGAACATGGACCAAAGTATTCCCAGTACTACTTTAGATGCCAACCTAGACTACTATACCCAGAAAAAATGTCAATCATACTTGAAAAAGAAAGAAGAGTCTTTTTTTTATATGTATGAATGTACTGTCTGCATGTAGGTTTGTGCACCCATGTCATGCAACACCACAGATGTCAGAAGAGGGTGCCAGATTCCCCTGGAACTGGAGTTCTCCTGGAATTGGAGTTACAGACGGTTCTCACTACCATGTGGGTGCTGGGGATCGAACCCGGGTCCTCTGCAAGAGCAGTTGGTGCTCTTAACCACGAGGCCATCTCTCCAGCCCTTTTTTTCTTTTTCTTTTTTTTGAGAAAGAAGAATCTTTCACAACATGAATGAGATGAAATAATACATGCCTAAGAAACCAACACTTCAGAAAAATCTTTGAAGCAATCCAAAGAACAGAGGAAAGAAGGAACTATCCCTAAGCAATTAAAGAGAGAAAGCAACAAAATCATAACAGAGTAAATATAATCCTAGACCAAGAATGCAAACCAAAAATAAGGTAAAAAGAAGCAGCACACCTCTCTCAATAATAACCTTAAATACTATTGGTCAAAACTCTCCAATCAAAAGGCATAGACTGGGAGAATTGATTAGGAAACTGAACCCTTCTATATGCTGTCTACAAGAAACCCATCTCACCGTCAAGGACCAACACCACCTTAGAGTGAAAGGATAGAAAAAAGCATTCCAAGCAAATGGTACCAAGAAACAACCTGGTATGACTAGTCTAATATCAGACAAAATAGATCTCAAAGTAAAATTAATCAGAAGAGACAAAGAGGGCCATTACATCCTTGTCAAAGGAACAATGAACCATGAAGACTTCACAATCCTAAATGTCTATACACCAAACTCTGGTGCACCTAACTTTATAAACACAACTCTGCAGGACTGCAACACACAGATTAATCCTAACACACTAATAGTGGGAGACTTCAACACCCTACTGAGCCCCTTGGATATATCAACAGGGCAAAAAATAAAAAAGAGAGACATCAGAATTGAACAATACAATACACCAAATGGACTTCACAGATATCTACAGAGTATTCCACCCAAATAACAGAGAATATACTTTCTACTCAGCACATCATGGAACATTCACCAAAATCGACCACATACTGGGGCACAAAAGGAACCTCAATAAATACAAAAGGATAGAAATTATTCCATGCATTCTATCAGACCACAGTGCAATAAAGCTCAATATGAACCCCAGAATAAGTTCAACTAGCTACAAGAAGACATGGAGACTAAACAACACAATCCTGAACAAGGAATGGGTCAGAGAAGAAATAAAGAGTGAAATAAAAGTATTCATGGAACTGAACAAAAAAGTCCATACAACAAAACAAAACCTGTGGGATACTTTAAAGGCAGTCTTGAGAGGGAAATTTATTGCCCTAATTGCTCACATCAAAAAAACAGAAAGGGATCAAATAAACGACCTGACACTGCAGCTAAAAACACTTGAGAGACAACAACAAATGAACCCTAAACCCAACAGACAGGAAGAAATAACAAAACTCAGAGTAGAAATCAATGAAATAGAAACAAAGAAAACAATACATAAAATCAACGAATCCAAAAGCTTCACGTTGAGATCTTTGATCCACTTGGAGTTGATTTTTGTACAGGGTAAGAGGTAGGGGTTTAATTTTGTTCTACAGATGATGATCCAATTTTGCCAGCACCATTTTCTGAAGATGCTATCCTTCCTCCATTGAGGGGTTTTTTGCCCTTTTGTCAAATATGAGTTGGCTGAAATTGTATGAGCTCAAGTTTGGATCTTCAATTTTGTTCCATTGGTCAATTGGTCTGTTTTTGTGCCCAGTACCAGGCTGTCTTTATGACTATGGCCCTGTAGTATAGTTTGAAATCTGGTAGGACAATTCCCACCCCCCTGTACTGCATTTTTCACTCAGGGCTGCTTTAACTATTTGGGGTCTTTGTTTTTTCCATATGAATTTAATGATTTTTTTTTCCAAGTCTGTGAAAAAGCTCATAGGGATTTTGAATCTGTATACCAGTTTGGGTAAAATGGACATTTTTACTATATTAATTTTCCCAATCAATGAGCATGGGAGGTCTGTCCATCTTTTGATGTCACTTTCAATCTCCTTCTTCAGGGGTTTAAATTTTTTGTTGTAAAGACCTTTGTATCTTTGGTTAGGTTTGTTTCCAGGGGTCTTATTGTTTTTGAGGCTATTGTGAGTGAGAAGGTCTTCTTGTATTCCTTCTCCACTTGTTTATTGTTGGTGTAAAGAAAGGCTACTGATTTTTCTAGGTTAATTTTTTAGCCTGACACTGTACTAAAACTCTTAATCATTTCTAGAAGTTTTCTGGTGGAGTTTTTAGCACCTCTTAGGCAAACTGTCATATCATCTCCAAAAAGGGATAGCTTAACTTCTTTTCTGATTAATACTCCTTTAATTTCCTTCTCTTGTCTTATTGCCTTACCAAGTGTCTCTCAATGGGCTCTAGGAGGAAATGTGAACTTCTAAGCATAAAAAAAGACTGAGAGAAAGATGCAGGACAGTTATGGCAGAATGCGTGATCTGGGATGGGATGGGGGATGGGGGGAAGGGAAAGGGGAAAATGCCTGCACTGAAATGAAAAATTATGTATGAAATAAAAAAAATCAATAAATAAATTAAAAATATCTTTAGATTTTATAACAGTAAATCACAGAATTAAAACAGAAAGATGTAGCGGGATTTTGATAATAGAAATAAAATGGAGAAATTTCCCAGAGGTTACCTTCTCAAAAACCTTTTAGATATTGAGCCAGGCATAGTGGTATGGGGGAGTTGGAAACTAAGCCTCCTAGTGAAACTTTAAAAAAGAGAAAAACAATATCTAATGTGACAAAAGTGTACAGTTAAGTACAGGAAGGACTCCACCTGAATCCAAGCTGAAAATAACTATGATGGTTGCAGGTGGGAAGCTAACCAGGTATGTAAGTGGCTATAGCCATCAACAGGAGATTTTTATTACCTGCCTTCTGAGCTGGCATGACTTTGTGTTAATGAAATGCTTATACTGAGGAAATATCCAAGTAATATGCACAACTGTTGTGTGCTTGTCTCTTTGTCCAATATTGAAAAATGAGCAGATGACTATATATAAATATATATTTCTTTATTCATAATTTTAAACAGTTCTATCATTATTAAAGATTTTAAGTTATATCCCACCTCAATGCTTTCCCTCTCCCTTCTCTCATTTGCTTCTGTTTATATATTTTTGTATTTTTTTAAATTTTATTTATTTCTGTATGTGTGTCTGCATGTAGGTTTGTGCACCCATGTTGTGCAATGCCGCGGAGGTCAGAAGAGGGTGTCAGATTCCCCTGGAACCGGAGTTCTCCTGGAATTAGAATTTCAGACGGTTCTCAGCCGCCATGTGGGTGCTGGGGATCAAACCCGGGTCCTCTGTAAGAGCGGTGGGTGCTCTTAACCACTAGGCCATCTCTCCAGCCCCTATTTTTGTATTTTAAACCATGAATTACAGATGCTTAGTAAATTGCTGAAAGGCCAAATGTTGATATGCAACAGACATAGATTTGAGATCTTAGTATCTATAAACATATTTTATTCAAGAAATAGTTTTACCTTTAGTGTGTAAATAACTATATAAGGCTCTTAGTTCAACTCTCTCTCTCTCTTTCTCTCTCTTTCTTTCTTTCTTTTTTTTTTTTTTTTTTTTTCCAGACGTACTCCCTGTAATCCCCCAACTGTCCTATGTCCTAGAACTCACTCTGTAGACCAGGCTGGCCTTGAACTCACAAAGACACGCCTGTCCCTGCCTCCAGAATGCTAAGATTAAAGGTGTGCGCCACCACCCCCTGCTTGTTCAGCACTCTTTAAAGTAGGTTAAGTGGACTTGGAGACAGCTTGAATTCAAAGCTACTATAAAATCTGTTGGTTTTCAGGGTGTGGGAGACAATTCTATGAGTTTCATTCACCCTAAATCATGATGTTAATATGTAAGTAATTTACAGCCACAATAAGGAAGCAATTTTTAAAATGAAGAAAAAGTTACCTATCTTGTTTAAAAAATCATGTATTTACAAATTATTTTAAACATAATTTATAAGAACACATTTTGTTATACTAATGTGATAGACTAAAGTCATATCTCTGTAAGATTGTTCTGAATGTGACTATATTTGCTGGTAGGAACATTAAAAGATGAAATGAGGTCATGTGATTCAGGGTCATAATTCAATCTGATTTGTGTCCTTACTAGAAAACAAGATACCAGAATTCTTTCCAGTCCTGAGCTCATGGCAAAATTAAAAATCTGTATTTTTGAAAGCCGGAGTAGTTCTCTCCAAATGAACATTCTGACAGCAATTCAATTACTCATCTCTAGAACTGAAAGAATTTAAATTACATTTAAGTCACATAGTATGTGCTGTTTTATTATTGCTGTCTGAAAGGACAGTATAAGTAATAAATGCAGAAAAAAGCCGTGAAATTTGACATGAAATATCAAATGAGTTAATGATCACAATACTTTGTGAACACAATTCATTAAGATTAGAAGACATTTTTCATTAAACTCAAAAGCTTCTGTACAGCAAAAGAAACAATCAGTGAAGTGAAAACCCACAGAGTGGGAGGAAACATTCACCAGTGATACATCTAATAGAGAATTAACTTCCAGACTATATAAACTACTCAAAAAACAAAGAACTAAGAAAACAAATCACCCACTCAAGAGATGGAGTAAAGAGCTGAACAGAGACTTCACTAGTGCAGAAGTAAAAATGGCTGAGAAACATCTTAAAAAGTGTTCAACATCATTAATATTTAAGGAAATGCAAAGTAAAACCACTTTAAGATATCATCTCACTCCAATAAGATTGGCTAAGATCAAGAAAACAAATGATACCAAATGCTGCAGAGGTTGTCGGGATAGGGGAACTCTCCACTGCTAATGGGAATGTAAACTCTTACAACCACTGTGGAAAGCAATGTGGAGAACCCTTAATAGACTGAAAATGAGTCTACCACCTAACCCAGTCATACCACTCCTGGGTATATACCCACAGACTTAACCTACCACAGATATACATGAACAGCCATGTTTAATGCACATCTCTTCATAGTAGCAAAGGTTTAGAACCAACCCAAGTTCTCCTCAAAACATGAGTGGATAGAGAAAATGTGGTACATCTATACAAAGGAGTTCTATGCAGTGGCAAAGAAAGATGACATCATGAACTTTGCAGGTAAATGGATAGAACTCGAAGATGTTATGCTAAGTGAGGTAACAGTCTCAGAGAAACAAACGACAAATGGTATTCCTCATATGTGGATGCTAGCATCAAGTATGGCAAACTGAGTAACATTAATGTTATATTTCTCTTTATCTAAAAGCAACTGTGCTCTTAAAATGTGAATCCCTTAATGGGCTCTAGAATTAACCTACTACCTATTTTCAGACTTTATAATTTTAGTACAAGGGTGGAGGTTATGTTTGCATATTTTAGAGCAATATAAAATTAAAAGGGAAAAATGTGAATCCTGAAATATGATTTGGAAATAACATGCAGTTTGTTTTCAGAGGACATGATTTTAGTACATGCGTGACATACATAAATGCAAATGGTGGAACAATATGGATTAGAGGGAACAACAACAACAAAAGAACTGGGAAGGGAACTGACTGAAGCAGTAGAGTTCTTCCCCCCCAAAAAACAATCTTTGCTTTGAAAAACGTTGAAAAGACTCAGAAGGGGAAACAGGACATGTATGGCAGACTGCATGAACTTGGGAGGGGCAGGGGATGGGGGGGAAATGAGTCTGGATTGAACTGAGAAGTGATGTATGAAATGCACAAAACTTCAATAAAAGATAAAAAATCGTTTCTACATGGATGGTATTCATTAAGTATGAAAAAAGGTTTTATGCTCTGTTGCTTTAACATAGAGCATTCCTGTGATTCCTCAATGGCTTCTGAATTCCTTTTAGAAGTGTATGATTGACATGTAAAATTATTAGAGGCAAATTTTTTGTCTTTCAGTTACCTTTACCCTTGGGAGATTTAATAAATAGATAATATATTTTTACTTATAAAAATAGTCATAGATGGTATGCAATTTAGCTGGGTTCACAATGCTATACACACTCAAATAATTCCTGTGAAAAAAGAGATTTCCAATTCAAAAATTTGATATTTGCTGCTTCAATTTACAGAAAAATAAAACAAATTCTGTTTGTAAAGATGAAGAGCTAACATTTTTATTATAAACTATTAGGAAAATAATTGTTCTCAACTGTCATTTTTAATATTTTGGTATTTTACTTTTAGGAATCCAGGACCAGATGTTATGACCAACAGCAAAAGACTGATGTAAACGGGCAGAATATTGAGAAGACAGGCTTTTATTTGCTACTAGATCTAATAGTGTGTCAGAAAGTTTAAGGGATGAAGCTTAGGAACCTGTGGTTTAGGAAGCTGTCCAGGTTATTTTGATATGTTACATTGAACATCATTCATACTAAGCAAATCATGGTTCTAATAGTTTACATTTGTATTATATCAAAAAAGGACCTAGGAAAAAGAGGCACTGAAATAGATGGGGGATTATTTGGAAAGAAAGGATTTAGAAGGAAGGAGTGAAAAATACAGAATAATAGATCTGATCAAAATAAATTTTACACTTTTATGAAGTTGTCAAAAATGTCAATATTGTATACCTTTGAAACTGCATTATATGTATATATATAATTGTCAAAAATATTATTCAAAAATCTGTTTTCATTGGCATATTAGTTACTTTTCTGTCGTTTGTGAGAAAACACCATGACTAACGCAACATATAGAAGGAAGAGTTTATTGGGTTTGTCAAGGTTCCAGAGGGATAAGAGTCCACAGCTGCGAGGCAATTCACGAGGCAGCCTGAGAAGAAAGCTGGGTGCTCATCTTTCCAAGCAGGTACAGGAAGCAGGAAAAAGAAACTTGAAATGGGACAGGACACTCACAAAGACCACCCCTCCAGCAAAGACTTCTTCCTTCAGCAAGGCCACACATTGTAAGGGAGTACATGACACTCCCCAAACAAGTCATCAAGTGAGTAAGTGTTCAAACACTTGTGCAGGTACAGGACGTTCTCATTCAAAACACCAAAAATGGCTTGTGTTTTGAAACTCATTTCTGTTTCATCTCTATATCTTAAAAATAAAGCATATTTAATACAAAAAAAAATGAAAGATCACTTTATTTTAGCTCTGTATATACTCATGAGGTTAACATGATTGTGATCTTTGGAAAAGGTAGTTCTGTGTTGAGGCACCCAGCCTCCTAGGCTGAGCAATAACCAGATTCTCAGCCTCTCAGATATGAAAGAGTTGTTTTTGAAATATTTTGAAGCTATAATATAGCCAATATCATATAACCTTTAATAATAATGCATGTGTCAGCCTGGAGAAATGGCCTAGCGGTCAAGAGCACTGGCTGCTCTTACAGAACTGCCGGGTTCGATCCCCAGCACCCACATGGAGGCTGAGAACCCTCTTAACTCCAGTTCCAGGGGAATACGACACCCTCTTCTGTTCTTCACGGCATTGCATGACACGGGTGCACAAATCTACATGCAGACAGTACATTCATACACATAAATAAATAAATAAAATTAAAAATAAGTAAATAAATAATAATGCATGTCTCAATTCTGTCAGTTCAAATTAACTACGTAAAACAAATGTCCCTCTAGAGATAGCTGACAAACTATATGTCATTTTTTAAAGATTTATTTCCAATTACATATATATACATATGTGTATATATATATTTTTTTTGTATGAGTATTGTATGAGTATGCGAATGTATTTGAATGTGACTTAAGAGGCTAGAGACATCAGATCCTCCTGGTCCTGGAGTTGCTGGAGGTTGTGCTGGGCATGGAACTACAGTCATCTGGAAGAACTGATTTTTCTCTTAACTTCTCAGCTACCTTTACCAGCAGCAAGATCTTAAATTTTTATTATATAAATGCAATCATACATATTATGTGTATTGATTTTCTTAAAGTTCACTACTATTTTTAATGGACTAATTTAAAGTAGTTTTGGTTCTATATAATATGTTAATTCAGACATTCTTGATGGGTACATCAAGATGTTAATAACAAGTTCTACATGTTGAAGTATTATTTGAAGCTATCCTAGAAACTGAGTGGACTATCAACTTAGAAAATAAAATGACCCTTGGACATGAGAGAGAGACATTGACAGAAACAAAGATAGAGATCTGGGAGGAAACCATTCCCTCATTAAAGCTTTAACTAAAAGATTTGCTGGAGGGGGAAAAGGAGGAGCTAAGCATAGAGGAAATTCTAGGAGGGGAGATGTAAGATTAGAGATTTGAGGAAAGAAAGAGAGAGACATAAGAAAGACAGAGAGACCAAGTGACCATGAACATTGGGATGAAAGAAGCAAAAAGCACCTTACCCAAACATTTACAGGCTATCTGAATACTTTCTGTCTTAATCCCAAAGCAATGGTAATTGTACATGACTGTGAACAGAGAGAGCTGAAGGTATTACACCCAAATTTTCTAAGCAACGAATACTTGAACATACCTTTCAGTCTTGTGTAATGTAGAGGAATAATACATGCAATAATACAGAATTTAATAATAAGTATAAATATGATTTTATACTTCTGTAATGTAAAATGAAACTACTTTTGGTGACACTAAATCATGTAGAAAGCAGCGCTGTGTACGACTATAGAAAAAGTAAAAAGAATAAGTTGACAATGGAAAATAAATGATCCTTAAGAAGACTGCTTCACAAGGCAAGTGAAAATGACAATATGGTACCCTTGAAACTCTAGTCCTTTGCAGTACACTTCCAGAAACAGTAGCATGTGCCCTGTGTTTGACTTTTCTCATTTATGACTTAATAAAAGTTCATGTATTGTTCCAATGATTAAAGTTAATGTTTTCTTACTGATAACTTAATAGTAGACCAATTAATTGATCTCTAATTATTTATGTCCTCAAGTAGGGGCAAATATAAATGATACTGAGATTTTAAAACATTTTTACTTTTAAAATACTATCACTAAACCACACGAAGACCCTGCCATACTTAACAGAAGAAAATGTAAATCATGAATTAACATACCATCCAAACATCTGTGTCTATACCAAAGAAACCTACCATAACAATTAGTACTGTTTAAATACCTATATATCTAATTGTGTGTGCTTCATTAGTAGGATCGAAAGGCTATATATTATACTGTTTAAATTAAATACCTAAATAAAAATAGTAACTGCAGGTGCTTCATTAGTATGATCAAAGGGTTATGCCTGGACAAGCTGGCAGCCCAATGAAAGAAAACAGCCCGAACTGACTAGAGACCAAGAAATCAGCTCCAAGCCAGTAGCGTTTTGCTTCTCACCTGTGCCCCTTTTCTAAGCCTAGGGAACAATCTGCTGCGGAAGAGGGGGAGTGGTAAAGCATGATAAGGGCTTCGATTGGGGTTAATGTGAAACTACAAACACAACAACAAAAAAAGAAATAAAATAAAAAATAAAATACTATCCACTGTTAATAGAAGATTTTTCTTTCTTTACTTTTTTTTGATACGGTCTCCCCATTGAGCCCCAGTTAGCCTAGAATTCACAATGTAGACCAAGCTGGCCTCCACCCCCCACGACATTCGGGTTTGTCTCTGTCTCAAAGTGCTGGAATTAAACAACATGTTGCCACCCATGCCCCAGCGCAGAGAGACATGTTTTCCATTCTTTGTTGGAATTCCTTAGCTTCTGGCTCTGGTTATTTATCCTAAATTTTAATTTCCTGAAGTTTCAAATCATCAAATCTCTGTGTATTGTTTCAACATATGCATGTATATGCATGTATTCATCAAAATCAGCAGCATAGACATCAGTGGATTTGTATGACTATGACTCGTCAAATGATTTTATGACCAAAGTTTAGATTATAGCTAAACTAACATAATAACAAGATAAGATTAATGGTGTTATACAACCCATCGCTGGCGTCACTCTTCGCTCTCTCCCCCCCCTGTGTTTTTTTTTATTTTTATTTTTTGTTACATTTCTCTTTCTGTATGGTGGCATCATGTCCTGCCTGCCTGCGGTTGTGTGCCCCCGTGTCGTGCACCCTGCGCCGCGGTCGCCGCGGGGGTTCGCTTTCCCTGGCCTGGCGTTTCTCCTGGATTGGCGTTCCGCCCGTTCTTGGCCCCGCCCTGTTAGGGTTCTCCGGCTCGCCCCACCGGGTCCTCTGTCCACGCGCGTCAGTGCTCGTCCCCGTCCGGGGGCCAGCTCTCCACCCCAAAAAATGGTTAACCTATGGAATACTCCTACTTTGACAAATAAAGAAGTAGATATTTGGATACCATATTTTTTGTTTTATTCAATAAATGAACTTTGCCCAATTTCAACTCCCAAACTGCAGATGAACCTTCAATGCCACCACACATCTATTACAAGTGTAATTGAAATAAAAAGAGTGGGAGAAGAAAGTTTCAGGGCCCGACGCTAGAACACTGCAAGCTCAAGTGCTTTCTAGGTAAGAATACACCTGTCTCAAAAGACCAAAAAAAAAAAAAAACAAAAAGAGCGTATTTTGTTAGCATCTACTACTGGGAACATTGCTTGGCAGTTTTCCACTATAAGCAATATGGCATGCCTAATTACACAAATCATGAAACTTTACCATATTATTATTATATATATATATATATATAATATATTTTTTTTTTTTTTTATATATATATATATAGATATCATATATATCCTCCAATGGATATATATATATACATAAATAAAATTTAAAAGATTATTATGTTTGTTTGCATGTATGTCTGTGTGTCTTCATATATTTCTGCATGCATTCACTATCTCCAGGTTCTCTTGACTGTGGACTGTGACCAGAGACTCAAGTTCCTGGACAACCTTGATTTTCTTCCTAGATGGTCTGTAACCCGGAACTGTGAGCTAAAATACACCATTTTCTCCAAACTTTACTTTTTGGCAGGTGGTTTTTTTATCATAAAAACAAAGGGAAAACCAATAAATAGAGCCACAAGGTGAGGTCATTTCTCTGTGAAATTCTAAGTGTGCTATGCTTTGTAAATGTTTTGGGAGTGTTTGTGAATGGAATGTAGAAGAGTTTGTAACATTCAGAATCATTCAAGAAATGATCTTGAATGTTAGCTTTATGGATCATTCCTGGTGTGTTCAAAGACAAAGAATATTGAGAAGATGAGAAGCCAAACGAATCATTTCAGAGTGGAACAAGGACTCTTTCAGAACCTGGGCCTGGAGACATTCATGTGATACTTAGAGCAAGAGTCTGGCTGTGTTATGCCTGTGATCTGAGAGCTTGAGTGGGATTTAGTTTGTTAGACTGGGTTAATTAGAGGAAATTTCAAGGCAGAATGATACTCAGGCTTGTGATTAAATCGTGGCGTAGCGGGCTGGCAGAGAATGGCCGCGGGTCAGCGCGCCCACATGGCGGCTGCGAGCCGTCTGTANATATATATATATATATACATATATATCCATCCAATGGATATATATATATACATATATATCCATCCAATGGATATATATATATACATATATATCCATCCAATGGATATATATATATACATATATATCCATCCAATGGATATATATATATACATATATATCCATCCAATGGATATATATATATACATATATATCCATCCAATGGATATATATATATACATATATATCCATCCAATGGATATATATATATACATATATATCCATCCAATGGATATATATATATACATATATATCCATCCAATGGATATATATATATACATATATATCCATCCAATGGATATATATATATACATATATATCCATCCAATGGATATATATATATACATATATATCCATCCAATGGATATATATATATACATATATATCCATCCAATGGATATATATATATACATATATATCCATCCAATGGATATATATATATACATATATATCCATCCAATGGATATATATATATACATATATATCCATCCAATGGATATATATATATATACATATATATCCATCCAATGGATATATATGTATATATATATGACATAAATATTTGTCATATATTTCTGCATGCATTCACTATCTCCAGGTTCTCTTGACTGTGACTGTGACCAGATACTTCAAGTTCTGGACACCTTGACTTTCTTCCTAGATGATCTGTAACCTGGAACTGTGAGCTAAAATACACCCTTTTCTCCAATAAGTTACTTTTGTCAGGATTTTTTTTTTTATCACTAAAACAAAAGGGAAACCAATAGAAATTAGAGCCACAAGTGAGGTCATTTCTGTGTTAAATCTAATTGTGCTATTCTTTTGTAATTTGGAGTGTTTGTGAATGGAATGTAGAAGAGTTTGTAACATTCAGAATCATTCAAGAAATGATCTTGAATGTTAGCTTTATGGATCATTCTGGTGAGTGTTTCAAAGACAAGAATATTGAGAAGAATGAGAAGCCCAACTAATCATTTCAGAGTGGAACAAGGACTCTTTCAGAACCTGGGCCTGGAGACATTCATGTGATACTTAGAGCAAGAGTCTGGCTGTGTTATGCCTGTGATCTGAGAGCTTGAGTGGGATTTAGTTTGTTAGACTGGGTTAATTAGAGGAAATTTCAAGGCAGAATGATACTCAGGCTTGTGATTAAATAGTGGCTGTAGGGGCTGGAGAGATGGCCTAGCGGTTAAGAGCGCCCACATGGCGGCTGAGAGCCGTCTGTAACTCCAATTCCATGGGAACTCCAGTTCGAGGGGAATTCGAGACCCTCTTCTGACCTCCGCGGCATTACACCACACGGGTGCACAAACCTACATGCAAGGCAGTACACTCATACACATATAAAAATAAATTTTTTAAAAATTTAAAAAATAGTGGCTGTAATTGATGAGTTAGCACCATTGGTGAAAGACCACTTATGCTACATTAGGAGACTGGAAAAATATCCTAAGGGCCAAATTGAATCTTTCAGAAGAGATTCCATCCATTGAAGACGGCTGGGCATGGTGGTGCACGCCTTTAATCCTAGCACTCGGGATGCAGAGGCAGGCGGATCTTTGGGAGTACAGATTGAGTTCCAGGACAGCTGCGGCTACAAGGAGACCCTGTCTCAAAAAGACCAAAAAAAAAGATCCAAATTAATTTAAAGGGAAAAACATCGTGAGCTAATAGGCTCACTATCCCTCAAAAACAACTGCTTAGGTAAATGCTTCCCTGGAGTCAACACACAGAAGCTGATACAGCTGTGCTGCAAGAGGTGCAGGTTATATGTAGCACTGATAGAAAAGCTTGATTTTGTGTTTAGCATTATGTCTGTCTTCCTGACGTTGAAAGCATGCAAGTTTGAGGGAGTAATAGATTTCAGCTGAAGCCAAACATTGTGTGACAAGGCTGGAGTCCTTGCAAGGAGTCCGTGAGAGGCCATTAAGTGAAGCTCTGAAAATGAAGCACAACTACAGTGGAGAACCCAGTATTCTGATGATATCAGGATCATGAGACTTCCACCAATATTATGTGCAGGTATAGAATGCAACTTGCCTAAGCATCTGAGAGTCTCAGTGAGACATTGTATAGACTGAGTTAGCCTCTGGGCATATCTGTGGGAATCTATCTTGATTATGTTAATTGAAGTAGGCAGATTCACCTTAAATATAGGGGTTGCCATTTCTTGGGTGGACGTTAGATTGTAGGATCATGGAGGAAGCCAAAGTTAGTGCCGTATCTTAGTGGGTAAAGGCCTTTGCTGCCACAGCTAATGGCATGAGCTTGATCCACACTTCCCACATGGTGAAAGGAGAAAGTTAACTCTTGCAGTTAGTGGACTTATCTACACACATGGGCCTCAGCACCTCCCCCCAATAAATGGGTGAATAAAATAACTTTTGGAAAAAGGATCTAGGCAGTGAGTTGAACATGAGCATGCATTAATGCTTTCTCTCTGTTCTTGACTTTGAATGTGACTAGCTGCTGCAGCTTCCTACTGCCTTGACTGTCCTGCTAGGAAGGAAGTAATAATTACTAACTGAAATCAACCCCTTTCTCTTGTAATTTTCTTTTGTTGGAGTATTTTATAACAGCAACAGAAAGGAACCTAAGATAGTCTGTATAGCATAAGATAAATATATTCCAGTTTGTGCATACACTAAAAGAATATGCAGGGGGCTGGAGAGATGGCCTAGTGGTTAAGAGCGCCGACTGCTCTTACAGAGGACCCGGATTCGATCCCCAGCACCCACATGGCGGCCGAGAACCGTCTGAAACTCCAATTCCAGGAGAACTCCAGTTCCAGGGGAATCTGACACCCTCTTCTGACCTCTGCGGCATTGCACGACACGGGTGCACAAACTTGCATGCAGACAGTACATTCATGCACATACAGAAATTAAAAAAAATTTTTTTAAATAAAAAAAAGAATATGCAGAGAGAATTGTAAATTGACAATCCCTGCCAAGAAACAAAGAGTTTATATATGTTAACAGTGTTGATATAAAGAGCAGACATAAAAATTTCAACATCTAATTCTAGTTGTAGAACAGTCAGAAGAAAATTTAATTTATAGTGTTATAGGGTTGTTATACCCCTTTGGGCAGAAACCTTGTTATCAATAAAACTCTAGTTCTAACTGCACTTTTAAAGGCATTGTAATGTTTTAAATTTGCAACCAAATATGTACATTCTTTGTTATTTAAAATGTATTTATTTTTACTTCCTATTTCAGACCACATAATTACAGTGTTCACTCTTTATGATTTTATGCAAAATCATAAAATTTTAATTTTAGCTTCTTTGTTTCATATTTCCCAAATAGATTGTATTTGGAGAAAACATCATTTTTCTTCTAAAGTAATGTTCTCTCTCAGTCCAATTTATTTTATTACATTCTTGGGTTAAATTCCTAAATTATTGTCTTGATTATATAAATCTATTTACACAAATATGAAATGGATCATAATTCCATTCACTTTCAAGATTTTACTCTTTATGTAGAAACAAAGCTCATCCCAGTGGACTCTCAATTTGCCTCCCTTACCTGACTCATGATTCACCCACAGATCCTGCAATGTCTGGGAACCCAGCTACTGCCATTCACTCTGTTTAGATACCTTATAGCTTGGTCAAATTTTCTCTTGCAATATCACTGTGAATACATTAAAAGTGACTTTTCAGATTTTCCTAATAGAAATGCAACTGGTCTTTTAAACTGATTCTATTATGAATGTCTTACTTCTGGTTACAGTTATCTATAATTGCTATTTAACCTTATTAGAGAAGTATTACTTTATTTACCATACTATTGTTGACTTAAAATATTGTTTTCAAGTATACATATTCATGTTTGAATATACATGTGTGCATGTGTATGAGGAGGCTAGAGTTTGTCCTTTAAATCACCGTCCACCTTACTTTGTCAGATAGATAATATACTTGGCTAAGCCCGCTAGTGAATGAGGGCCAGGATCTATCTGACTCCGCCATCCTGTTACAGGGATTATGGCATGTCCTAATATCCAGCTTTTATATGGGTGCTGGAGATATGAAGTTGGGTTCTCATGCTTATGCAGAAGGCACTTTACTGAATGAGCCTTCTCCTAGCCCTAGATTCTAAACTTACCTTCTATTAGAAATTTCTAACATGGAAATCTTTTAAAGAGAAATAAATATTGCTGAAGTCTATGGTAGTATTTTCCTTTTCCCTAAGCCATTGTGATATCATGGAATTTTTATTACTAGCAATTTCAAAAGAGCCAGCAAGATGACTTAGAGAGTACCAGGGCATGTTGTGCAAACCTGATGATCTGAGTATAATCCCTAGAACCCAGAGTGGAAGAAGGAACCCGACCCTTGAAGGGTGTCCTCTGTTCCACATGTGTATATAATACACAAGCACCAGTATTCATTCTAACAGAGTAACTATTATTATTATTACATATTAATTAATGAAACTAAAGTCATATATTCTTAACAACTTGTTTTAAAAATTCTCAAAAGCAATTTTTGATCATTTAAGAATTTTATACATGAATATAGTGTGGTTTTTTTTTTCAGTCAACTGCCTATTCCCTCCCTTCTCACTCCTCCCCTTCTCCCACCACTTTTTACTATGAACATCATGTGCACTTTTTTAACCCTGGAATCCACTTAGTCCTGCCTGTATGCACATGGATGTAGAGCCATCTACTAGAGCATGGATAACCGTCAGAGCTACTGTGAGTTCATCTGTAACACACTGTTGTATCCAGCAAATACTGTTTTGTCCAGGCATCCATTCCTGGCTCTTTTTTATAATCACATTCTTTTTCAGATATAAAAGACTGAGTGGAATTTAAGGAGATGGTACGGAGTTCTCAGACACTTAACACTCAATTTCCATAATGTTCCCATTTATGAAAATACAGTACACACTACTAAGGAAACAAAATTCAAACATGATTACTAAATGCCGTACATACTTATTTTTATTCCTTTAATTTTTATCTCCTATATTTTCCTGTCCCCACATTCCACCTGTGACGTTACATCAAATCTAGTCATCACTTAGCCATAGACTCATACTGTGATTGACAGTTTCTCAGAACACTTTTTCCCAAAAGAAAAATTACAGAAATGTTTTCATGATATTTTATTAATATTTAATGATATTATTGTCATTACTCCTTTTCATCCAACAGTGATGTTTTAAAAGTCAACCTTATATTAAGAATATAGTACCTCCTCTTCACATATATGAAATATTTTGTAATATATTAATATGTTCCATTAAAAAATAGTCAACTTTAAAACCTGAGAACCACAACAATGACCAGCACGTGAAACTATATTATTATAGTAGTGGGACTTTTTCCTACAGCTATCTAATTGGCTCAGTGGGAGGGGACTCATGTTTGGGACTGTAAATCCAGCCAAATATATATAACTGTAGAGGTCATAGATCTTAAAATAACCCTACCTCTGTCATATCCTTAGAAAAATGTAATTTCTTACTGCATGCTATATATGGATTATTTATTTACAGATAAGTAGACCATACACCACTCATCGATAAAGCTGATTTATTGTTGCAAACATATGTGTTATTACAGAGTTTCACAAAGAGTCACACATAGGGAATAAGTGTTCGAGACATGTCCAAACCTAAGTGACACATCTGTACCTAAGTTTCATGGAACATAGTATAACAGGGTGTAGTGAGAATACTAATATAGCCTGCAACTCTCACCACAGAAGCTTCCTCACACAACAGAGTACAATGCACAGAAAAGCTCATAACTGACCATGGAGTATAGAATAAGAGCCTGCAGAGTACAATTCCTTGAAAAGGACTCCTATATGAAAACTCACTCACCCAGGACCTAGGGACTATTGAGAAAAAGGGGACAGAAAGATTGTCAGAGCCAGGATTAATGCATGGCCATAAGGCAGTCTTCCAGGCTTTTGAGAACTTGCTAATATGAACTTAAAACAATGATAATAGCATGCACAAGACCCATGGAAAAATAAATCAGAAAAAATTGCACCATCTAACTGAGAGATAGATCGATAATTTGAAATACTACAACAAACACTCTTGGAAAGGTTGGGAGGGAACATGAATGAAGCTGGCAAATGTGTTTTCAATTGCAAATCATGACTGTCCCATCCCGGAATTTATCTAAGGTAACTTTTAATTACAGTAATAAGGAACCACATGGGCCATGATTGATGTGAACTTGATGTGTCCTGCTTCTTTATTAATCTTTTTATAATATATTTTTATTGAAGTTTTATGCAGTTAATACAACTTTAAGAGATTATGTAGAGGTTTGTAAAATGATGCAAACAACTTCAGTGAAAAATATGGAATTATTATAAACATAGTTTTACCTTGAGACTCATCCATTCTATATCTAGGCATTTACCCAAGAGAAAAAAATCTGCTCCTACACAAACATGTATATGAATGGTAAAAGCCCTTATTTGCAATAATGATAGTAAACAACCCACTATATTGGCTTGTGAATGAATTCATGTGTTGACATATAATCCAAACTAGAAAATTTAACAATAAAAAGGATTATGGACACATGCAACCACGGATGAGAATTAAGCTGATTGTAAGATGCCTGGTTTAAAACTATATGCTTCCATTTATGATTTCCTAGAGCATACAAAATATGAACTTATAGCAAGTATATCAGTCAATGCACAGAGATGGAAAATGAATCAGGGAGAATCAAGGTTAACTCTGACCACAAGACAATATTTGGAAGCCATAAACGTTTGTTTTCTTCATAATGTTAATGCTTTCATGAGTGTGTGTACATACACAAATATCTGTGTGTAAATATCAAGCCATATATTTTAAATCCATGTCATGCTTTTTTTATATTTATTATCCTTTCCAAGGCTATATTTTAAGAAACAAGTAAGTACCAGATGGTATCATCTTGCACATTTTCAGCCACAGTTCTTGAACAGAGCATTTCTTAAAGATATCCTGGTTCCTTTACATTTGTTTTGATTTAATCATGTATGTGTAGTTTGCCTGCATCACATAAGTGGAACTACTGTTGAGGCCAGAAGAGGGCATCAGATCTCCCAGCATTGTAGTTACAGTTGTTAGTCACGTGGGAGCTGAGAACTGAACCAAGATTATCTGAAAGAACAGCCAGTGTTCTCATCAGCTGAGTCAACTCTTCAATCACAGCCCAAGTTCATTTTAATGGCAGAGGCAGATGTTATCAGAAATCATCATGTGTCCTCACTGATTTTTCTGTTGAGGTGCCTTATATTTTATAGCAGTAAGCTGACAGAACAAAGAAACTTGTATACTCTAATATCATATTAGAGTATACAAGTTACTCATGCTGGTAAATATTTCTATATGTAATATTCTGCATACATATTAAGCTAAAGATGAAATTTTAGTGTCTCTAACTCTAAGGGATCCCCATATGGGTCATTCTATACTTCTCCAGTTTTATTTATAGACTCCCACTCCAACTAAGAGAAAACAGTTTTCTGCCATCTGGCATCCATTTTCATAATGATTTAAATCCATTATACTTGCATAGTGGTCTGAGAATCTTAAACACAAGCTTGGTAGAAAACACTTGTATATTGAAAACACATGCTTATAAATAGGTCATTTTGCATTTTTTCCGAGATTGAATCATTTCCAAATTAATTTAGGTCAATATTGTCTCCCGTTTTTAGCAAGATTGTTTCAAAAGCAATTCTCTGTCACTGCACAAATCCTTCCTGGGATTATTCCTAAGTGATTGTTTTTATTTGCATACATTAAAATTTAACATTTCACTAAAAAGTTTTATGTGCTTGACAAATACTGATATTTACTGTATAAGTGGTGTTATCTACCTAGACATCCCCTGTGTTTCCACTAAACATCTCTTAATCTCTCCCTCTGTGTTTATTCATGGTCATCTAATTATCTTGTTGGTTATTTCACCCCTAAGTGTCTTATCATTGGGATCATAAGATAGGTGCCTTTGAAGATTGAGTTTCTTCACTTCACATTGTTCAGTTAAGTTTTCTGTATATTCTTTTATGTCTTGGTTTCCCCTTTTTAACATTTAGCAGTACATCACTTAAAATACATATCATTTTGTTTTCTTTAGCTATTGAGGGCAAATTTGTTTGCTTCCCTTCTTAGCACTTATGACTATAATTGCTAAAAAGAATAAGATGAAGATATTTTACAGTCATAAGTTTTCATATATGAAGAGAAAATATTTAGATACACATTGGTAGATTTGGGGGAAGATTATATGTAAAAAGAAAAATTCTTCCCCCAAAAGGCTGCACCTTTTTCCATTTCCCAAAAGGAGAGGACTCTCTTTGGAGCTCCAGAGTGCTCAATTCGTTCAGTGCCCTCATCTCTGGTACTTTGATTTTATGGATACTCACTGCCTAATCTTATCAATTTCATTTCATCTATACATCAAGAGACCTCTGAGCTGCTGTAGTCTCCTCTCTTTGTTGTACACTGAAAATTCTATTAAGCCTACCACATAATATAACTATTGGATGTGAACGACTGTACCTCCACATCTAAGGAATCAGGGTGACTTGATGTCTGTGGTGGTTTGAATGAGAGTGTCTCCCGTAGGCTTTAAGTATTCAGACATTTTTGTCTCCAGTTAGTGGCACTGTTCTTGGAGATCTTACAAGGTGTGGCCATGCTGGAGGAAGAACATCATCTGGGGTGGGCTTAGTGGGTTTAACAAGCCTTGCAGTCTCCAGTCTCTCTCTTTTGACGGTGCTTATTGTGAGATGTGAACCTCTGCTTTCTGCTCCAGTCCAGGCCACCATGCCTCCCGCCACAATGGACTCTGATTCCCTGGAACCATCAATTGTAAGCTCAAATAAACTCTTCCTTTTATAAGTTCCCTTGGTCATGGTGGTTTATCACAGCAACAGAAAAGTGACTAATGCAATGCCCTATGTTCAGTATCTTGAAAGATCAACAATTCCATGTATTCTGCCTAATTTTTTGTTATTTGAGTCAGACTGAAAACATTAGACTTTTTTTTTCTTTTTGGCATTTTTGAGGCAGGGTATCCCTTTTAGACCCAGCTGGCCTGGAGATCTCTCTGTAGATCAGGCTGGCTTTGAACTCATAGAGATCTGCCTGCCTCTGCCTCCCAAGTGCTAGGATTAAAGGTGTGTGCCACCACACCTGGAAAAAATTAGTCATTTTTATACTAGCTTTTAAAATTTGTGTTTATTAGTTGAACAATTCATACATGTATATAGTGTATATTGATCATATGGACACTTCAATCCCCCTCCAACTTCCCACAGTATGCCTGTACAACTTCTTCCTTCCAATTTCATGATCTCTTTTTATAATTATTTATTTATTTTTAACTTACTAGGTTAAGTTACTGCTGTTTGTATGCATGGGTCGTCCTTTGGGACCTGGAGAAGGAACAGTTAACACGACTCCTAAACATTATCCTATCTTCATCAGTGGAAAAAATCGAAGAAACCTTAATAAATGAGAAGTACATATATCTTGATGCAAAGAACCCAATAAATTCTTCTCACTGAAGAATTAATGAGGAAATAATAGAATTACTAAAAATAAGTATTGATTTGACAAGAACTATAAACAACACACAGAATATATGGCAAAATATTAATTGTAAAAACACTTAAAATATCAATTATTGCATTAAATGTAAATTGATAAAATAAATTAAATGCCAGGGATATTCAAATAAGCTTATAACAAAGGATATAAAACCATATATTATGTGTTTATTTTAGATACAATTAAACTTTTAAATTTACTTTTTATGTTATGTATAAGCAATGCGGATGGAGAACAGAAGAGGATGTCGGACCCCTTAAATCTGGAGTTATAAATGGTTGTTAGCTGTCATGTGGGAGCTGCAAATGAAACCAAGGTTTTCTGCAAGAACGTCCAGTACTGATAACTGTTGTGACTTCTCTACCATCTCTCTGACAGATCTAAATAGAAATTTATTAACATACTGTGATTAAAATAACACAAAATATTCTAAGCAAAAATTTTGCTCATGGGAGTGAGTCCACCAGGCCCCATACACACTTAACACAATATTCACACATATTGGTTTTAAAATATTTAATGTCTAAGCAGAGAATAAACATTCATTATCTTTAAACATATTATAAACATTTATACTCATTTGTATTTTAAATATTATTACTTGTCAATAAACATTAAACTAAGATCATAAAATTAAAGAAAAAATATGAATGTGAAAAACAGTCTTGCAGAAAACATGTAGGTTTGACGTGGGTGAGAGTGAGAAAAATGAGGGTCTGGGGAAAGAGGAAACAGAATGACATAGTCGAAGAACAAACTTAAATTAAAAAAGAATAAAAACTTTCTTGACTAAATAAAACAAATAATTTACTTAATGGAAGAGGTGGCTCATCCATTAAGAGCACTGGCTGCTCTTGCAGAGCATCCAGGTTTGACTCCCAGGTAACAACCATCTATAGCTCCAGTTTCAGGGGAATCCATTGCCCTATTCTGACCTCTGTAGGCACTGCACAGCATAGGTGCATTTACACACATATAACCAATAAACTCATACACATAAAATAAACATAATAAATTATAAATGTTTTTAAATAAACGTTAAGCCATAATAAAGGTAATCCATGAGCAATGTCATAGTGTAATCACTGGTAAAATATTAACATTTTATAACTGTGTTTTACAATCACAATAATGCTAAATTAGAATTGATATCAATATAATGTTTAGAGTTGACTTTTTTTTATTTTTGTATCTGTATGAATGTACTGTCTGCATGTAGGTTTGTGCACCCGTGTCATGCAATGCCGTGGAAGTCAGAAGAGGGTATCGGATTCCCCTGGAACTGGAGTTCTCCTGGAATTGAAGTTTTCAGATGGTTCTCAGCCGCCATGTGGGTGCTGGGGATCAACCCCAGGTCCTCTGTAAGAGCGGTCAGCGCTTTTAACCACTAGGCCATCTCTCCAGCACCTAGAGTTGCCTTTTAAAGTATGAGTTCATTAACACAATTCTAACTAATGAGTGCATTTGAAAACAAAAGAGTTTAATATATTTCAAATTTAATATTAAAACAGAAATTTTCTTGCAAAACTTGGTGGAAAAATCTAGACTTTATAAGGAAACTGTTTTCAGTAACTTTTCAAATTAGTAATCAAGCATGCGGCATTTAATAGCTTAGAAAATTGGAGAAGTTACATTAGAAACATATCCTACAAAAATTAATTTATGAATGAATAGAAAATCTGAATAGCTTTACTTCAAAGATATTTATTTCATTATAAAATAAAAACACGTACCCTAATAAATATAAAGCATCCTGTGGCTTTATCAGTTAAATCTGTCAAAGTTCAAGCTGTTAAATAATTACTTTTGGAACTCTCCATTTACCTTTGCTGCATAACTGTTTTAATATCATAATTTTGCAAATGTATTTAAATTAACCTCTGTTTTCAGACTGGAATTTCATAGAATCAAAGAATTAAACAAAGGAAATTGTATTTCTGCCCGAAGTCTTCTCTTTTTCCTCCTGTCTCTCTGGCTCTCTCTTTCAGTCTAGCTCTAGTACTCTCATTCATTCTACATTTTCTCATGCTAACACTAGTGTACACACACATACACACACACACACACATACATACACAGATACACACATATATTGTGCAACTCTTATCTATTAATTAGTCACTAGTTTGAAGGCAGATCTTATGTTTTGAGTTTGTAAGCTCAGCAATGAACTCATTGCTGCATTTTCACAAAACACTAATTATTCTTTGGATAATGCCATAATTATTTTAATGCTAACACAGCTTCAGTCCAAATCTACTGTATTGAATACCCATGCAGAAAATAATAATCCATGGAACTGTGATAAAAATTTCTAATTGTTTTTAACCACGGATTGGAAATTACAATTACAATTATGTGACAATAGGCATTAAACAGCAATGAAATCCCATTAGAAAGTGATAATGGAGGCTGTTAGCAAGGAGGAATAATCTGCTTATTGATTTTGTGTGCTATATGCTGAATTAGTAAAAAATATTTTATAGGTGTCTGCTGAAGGCATTTGCTTTTCATCATTAAGTACAACTCTATTTCACAAACCAAAGTTACTTAACAAAATAGCGTGATTATATTAACTTGTGTCTAGGAATTGCATCTGACAATAGAAACTATTCTGTTAGCATGTTTATTCATGATTATTAATTTAATTGTAATTTGTCATTTATTAAACAGATACTACATATCTGACAAATTCTTGGTGCTCTGCTTATGGAAAATGGGGAGATAACATAAGGAAGATTTTTCTGAACTGTGAATATTGAATATGAATCACTTGCTTCGATAAAAAGACAGATCTGTTTAAACTTTAGGGTACATTGACAAACAAAGTAATGATAATCTATTCAGTATAACCCACAAGATGTAAATCATTGTTTGGTTTCATAACTCATTACATATTTCTTTATAGTAAAAATCAGTTGTGATTAAGTCGCTTTTAAAATTTTTTACTGCTCCATGTTAGGGTGCTCTTCCTTCAGTAATTTTCCATAGTACAGTGTGATAGTCTAAAAGAATTCTGATGTTAATATCCACAGGCAGATTATTAAGAGGACACACCTTTTGGTATTCACATTTATGTATACTATCTCATTATTTACATTCTACCTATTTAACTGGATTTAACCAATATAAGAATTTAAAAAGAAAAAGTGAAACTAATTTTCTCCCAATTCCCATCAGAGTCTCTTTAACCTCAGTATCAGCTACTTCTTAAAGCCTGACTTCTTAAAGCCTGACTTCTCTGAAATCACAGACTGTTAGGTTAGGCATAAATATAAGGCACAAGAAGAAACATGATGCTTATCCATTTGCAAGCACTCCCCAATATCCATCTGAGGTACAAGTTCAGGGAGTAAGGATGTGTTTTGGAATAACTCAGTCCTCCACGCAGATGCCACAAGTAATTGGCCCTGATGATAGCACAAGCTGTAGATCCTATCTTGTTGAACAGGATAAATCTAATCGGAAAGTAGCAGTTTAGTCCCATGCCATTCCTCCCACTACTGTACCAGTGGACACGTCTTGCCAGCCCAGTTATTACCGTAGCTTTCGGATTTCACAGTAAGCTAAAATTTATGATTATGTTTCTTTTTCTGTAGTATACATTCCACTTTCCAGGACTATGAAAGCTATCTAGTAGAAATGAAACTTCGAAGTCAGTGCCAGCATAATTTCTCCTTGTTCCATGACCCAAATATGTGGTGTCTTTAGCAATATAGTATTACCATCCATTCTAGAAAAAAAAAATTGGAGCATTATCCCTAGCCTGAATTTTGGGGGAGGATCCTTGGGACATCACTGGCCAAAAACTCCAAAAGAGGCAGCATCTTACTGGCTCTGGGATGGATCATTGAAAAAGAGGGACTGAAAAGATGGTAAGAGCAACAGATGATAGATAACTACAACCAAAGTGTTCCAACCCATCCATCAGGGAGGGCGCACACACAGATGAGCTCAAGACCTGAACAACTTCACCACAGACAAAGCTCAGCATGAGGTAAACAGCTGAGCACACATCCTATCCTATACCTAGCTGATTATTTCATTAAGAGTCTGGATCCTAGTAGGTTAACTAGACTCCACTGGATGGCCACACACCCAGGAGTAAACGGGCAGCCCAATTTGAATCATTATTTTTCTTCAAAATAACAACATATAAAAGGACACAAAGTTGTGATGACAGGGAAGGAGGGATAAACCAGGGAGGAATTGGGGAGGGCATAAATTAGTAACACATTATATTAAATTCTCAAAGGATAAATGATGAATGAAGAAGAAAACAAAGCAGACACCAATGTCTAGCCTACCCAAAATAATAGATACAAAGATGATAGATAGATAGATAATAGATAGATAAATAGATAGATAGATAATCCTAACTTCAGAAAGAAGCAGCATGATGTCTCTTTGATACAGTTTTACATCTGTATAATATTACATATGCTAAGCATTTTTAATTTAACTTTTTAATTTTTATTGAGTGCTTTTCATACAACATTTCTTAATCAAATTTAGACTTATTCCCCCATCCCTGCCCACCCCTCATGCCAACCCCCCTGCCCCCCACCAGAGCTCATGGATTCTGTCATACACATTAAGTCCTGTCTTGCATCTTTTTCTCAATCTTTTATAACATTTTTGATGCACAAATTTACTATTTTGGTCAGTTCTTTAAACAGGTTTTTTTCTCTCTTTTTTGTTTCCTTTGATTTTATATTATTCTGAAATATGCATATATACACTCCACACATAAATCAAAATTACAAAATCTGAAAATAAGCTATAGGATAATTCCAAAGCACATTTAGAGAGTCACATTTTAACAGTAAATTTGCATGCAGGTAAAAAGAAGTATAACTTTACATTCTCTTTTTTTAGAATATGAATATTAATATTCCTATATGATAGAACACACAATAAGGATTTAAGGATAAAATATGAATGGTTGTAGCATATATCAATAAAGAGAGAAAATATTATTTTATAAAATATTTTAACTGTTAAATATAATCTTTTTTTTTTTTTTTTTTACCAAAAGATGTCATGTTTTCCCCAAAGAAGTGCTTGAAGTTTCCTCCTAGGCAAACCCAGACAACCATCAATCCTGCCCCTGTGCTCCACACTGGGGTCGCTCCCAGCCATGGTCACCCAAATGAGGTCCAGCAAGTGTTATTTATGCTTATCATTTTAAAAAATAATCTTTCCTCATGCTATATGACACCAAGTTTTTGAGTAATATTCAAATAGTCATCAATCAAGAAACATTCATGAAATCAGAAATTAATTAGCTAGAGATAGTTTAAAGACTGAAGGCCAAGAGCTTTGTAGCACTGTAGGCTTAAGGCATCACAGCTATGGGATTCTATAGAGCATCATATTGATACCAGGAGAGATCTGCCAAAGAGGGAGAACTTTTATCATGTGTATAATGAAACAAAACACAGAGCAGATAAGTGATTAGCAATATGTTTTGTGGTTCTCTCTTTTAAAATAATCATTTTCATAATAAAATGTAATTTCTCTGGAGTCTTTTTTTGTTTATGTAAATTTAATTTTATTTTTTTATTTATTTTTTTTGGTAAATTTATTTTAGATGTATGAGTGTTTTGTCCCCATGTATGTAAGTGCACTCATGTTATGCAATGTCAATGGAGGGAAGAAGAGGGAGTCAGATACCCAGGTACTTTAGTTATCAATGATTGTTTTAGTCACCTCATGGTTGCTGGGAATTGAACCCAGGTTCTTTGGAAAAGCAGTCACCTTTCATAACTGCTGAGCCATATCTCTAGCTACTGGATCATTTATTTCTAACACAATAAAATAATTGTGTTAAATATTGTTTTATTAAATATACTGAACGATGAAAATACAAGTCATATCCAACCTCAAAGACTGATTCAAATAATCTGTGTATTATTCTATTATAACTTTTAAATATATAATTTTTTTAAATTATAGCAATATGCATCATTTGCTATGGAAAAGGCAATTTCCCTAGATTATTTAAATATCCTTCATTTAATCTTTTTATAACTTTATCCTTTTGTCAATTTTATAATGTTAGAAGGTTGTACCCAACTAAATCATAAGCTTTAACCCTAACTCAACAGGGTCAGAATTATAATTCAGTTCTCTAATTTAAAAGTAGAGGTTAAAATAAAATGGTGAATGGAATGTTTAAAAGGTCTTAATGTAAAAATTGAGGTCAAAGACCTCATTTTTCTTTATTAAAAGAGTTCCTCTATCTCATTTGTTTGAACGGAATGACCCTCTATTACACAGATTAACCTATTAGAGTACAAGCACACTCAATGAAGCTGATTAAATCCCTACTCCAGAATAAACCTGGAAAAAGGGAAGATAGAATATATTAAATATTAGAGTGTTAACATTAAAATGACAATCTTAACTCACATGATACAGAGAAAACATACATATCTTCCACAAAGGTATCTATAAGCCAGCTAAATATTATTATATGCTGTTACTTCACACCTGTATAACCAAGAAGAGAACATTTCAGCTTCAAAGCTGGAAATATAACACATCCTACAAGATTAATTCTTTAGATGTCTCCATTTCCCTCTCTATTAGTTATTTTCAGATTACATTAAAAAATATCTGTTAGCAACAACTTAATAGAAAGAATATTTGGGAGCTCAGGACTTGAGAAGATGTCATTGACCATGGTGGGGGGAAAGCATGGTGCCTGGTGCAGATTAAGTTTGTGGTAGCAGGAGTTTGATATGTCTCCATATCAATTCACAGTGATCTGAAAAGAGAAAACTTAGAAAGAAAATAGCTCAGAGATGTAAACCTCCAGGTCCCCTACTACGGATATGCATTTGTTATTTTAGCCCCAACTACAGAATGTTCCAGAACTCCCTGAACTTTGCCAACAGGTAGGAACTGAATATTCAAACACAGGAGGCTGTGGACATTCTGATATTGCACATTCAAGCTTTCATCTTAAATACACTTGTACGTTTCAGCCATTTTCTGTTCATTTGATTTACTTTTTTAGCTTTTATTAATTTATCAGCATATATGTTATTTTCTACTTTTTGTGAACATCTTATGTAAGCAGAGGCTTATCAGCATTCAAAAGTATGCACTTCACTGTGAAATTCTCATACATCTTTATCCTGTGCTAGAACCTATTTAGCCATGCTTACCCTCTCCAGCTCCAGTCTCCCACACTGGCCAATTTCTTCCTTGTTGACAATATTTGTCCTTTTATAACTTGCTCATATTTTCACTCCTTGTAAAAGTTTTTGGAATTTTAATGGTATTTAAACAGGCACTTATTCAATATTTCCTAAATATTTACTCATGATAAATCATGTTTACATATACAGAAAACTTGTATGTAATTAAGCTTTAGCCAAACCTACCCAAATTTTTAAAGAACCATTTTCTTTCCTTCTAGTTATGTTGAGTACAAGCTGTGGTATATATAATACCATCCAGAAATTAAAGAGTATTTATTACAAGTTCATATAAGTACATGCATGTATCTTTATTAGATTTTACTGTTACTTTGAGATACTCTGAAACACTAGATACCCTATGATGACATTTCCATATTTAAATTAAGGGTATGGTGAATAGGGATATGGAACTAGGAGACAATAGAACAGTTTGACTATCAGAATTATGCTATAAATGCACTCAGGAAAATGGTGCAATGTATTCTATATAACTGATGGTTTTTTTTTCCTTTTAGAAGATTTTTCATTGCTAAATTTAAATTCCTTAATACACATAGAGTACTGTTCTGTCATTATCTTATATGACATATGATCAATTGTCTTATTTTCTATCTCATTTAGCCTATCAAAAGTGTTTGTATTCTGTGGCCCAGTAAAGGTATTCCTATGATCCTTAATACCTTGCCTGGGCTACAGAATTCAGATTACTGATTAAACATTATTTATAGTTCTTGATGTCAGCAGGTCTCTATAGAAGATTAGCATTTGAATTTAGGGAATACAGCAGATGGTACTCACAAATCTTGTAAACTTGAAGGGAACAAAGCATTCCCACATATGTGGCATTAGCTTTATGCCTGATTACTTGAGTTGGGACAGTTATCAAAGTGTGTGATAGTGGTGTCAAAGGTTGTCAGCCTGGAGCTGGCATTTCAATGGTTCTCTTGGTCTGTCTGAGTCTTTTTTTTTTTTTATGTGTATGAATGTACTGTCTGCATGTAGGTTGGTGCACCCGTGTCATTCAATGCTGTGGAGGTCAGAAGAGGGCATCAGATTCCCCTGGAACTGTAGTTAAAGATGGTTCTTAGCCACCATGTGGGTGCTGGGAATCAAACCTGGGTCCTCTGCAAGGGCTGTTGGTGCTCTTAACCGCTGAGCCATCTCTCCAGCCCCAGGTCTGAGTCTTAGACATCCTTGTCTCCAGCTTGCAGGCAACAGATTACAGAATTCACTCTTTCATTATCACATTAAACAATAATTTGTTGTCTCTATAATTTTTCTTGTTTATATGTGATGTGTATGTGCACTTGTGTGTGAGGTTGACAAGTTTTCTTGAATCAATTTCCACCTTTCTTCATTGGTTCTGGGGCTCTCAATTGAAGCCAGAGCTCAGGAATACTCAAAGTCTGACATTCTAGGGGAAATTTTGTTTTAGTTTCATCAGCATTAGAATTATAGGAAGGTAACCATATCCACCAGACATATGCATGGGTTCTGGAGAACCTAAGACTGGTTCTCATGCTTGCTGCTTGCCCAACAAAGATTTAAACCATTGGGACATCTCCCCTGCCTCTCATGTAAGCTAAAACACATAAACTATGTTGTTATTGTTTACTTGTGCATTTTAAGGAGTAAGCTTCATTGTGGTTATTTGATTTCAAGTTTAGATCAACTTAAAATAAGAAAAAGCTTTCAAATTCAGTGATTTCTGTTTTAATTATTACAATTTCTTTTCTTTCTATTGAATTTTCGTGATGTTCATACAATATAATTTGATGGTATTTAGATCCCCTCCACTATCCACACCTCCACATATTGCCTCCCAAATTGAATATACTCTATTACCTATTATATACCCTGTATATTATAGGATATATATATATATATATATATATATGTAACATACCTACATGCATATACATATATGGCCTATAGAGTCTAATTTTTCTCTTCAAAAATCTTTCAATGTGTGTCTATCCACTGTAGACTTGTTAAGCTAACTACCAAGAGTCCCATCCTTAAAAGAAAGTCTCCTTCTTCCTTCCCAGCAGCCATTTGTTGCCACAATTTCCTTAGGTGGGGTTGGAGATTCTTATCCACTTTCTTCTGTCTGTGATGGGATTTTTTTTTTCAGGTTGGAGATTGCATGGGATTTCTGCATGCTGTCATTATTGCTGTGAGTTCATATGAGTATATGACCAGCTGTCTGTAAAACTGCTTCCTTTCTATTCTTTAGTATTACATGTTCATGCTTTTATAGTTTTTATGGGCAGAAGTTTAGATTCAGATTTTAAATCTTTCCTTTTTCAATATAATATATGCATTATATAGTTATAAAGTCTTCTTTGAACATGGCTTTTGCTCCATCACAATTTTATCAAGTTGTGCTTTCCACTTAATTTAATTCATAATACATTTTCTCTTAAGATGTCTACTTTAACAGCATACTCTCATAAAGTATATTTTATATTCTCCATGTATTATGAGATTTCTAGCTAGCTTTATGTTACTGATTTCTAATTTAATACCAATGTAGCTTAAGAACAGATGTTGCATGGTGTCTATTTTTTTAGATTTGGTGAAGTGCATTTATGGCTCAGAATGTCATCTTTTTGACACATTTTTTTCTACTGGACTTGAGTAGATTGTGTGTCTTGCTGTTGTGGAGTGAGTGGTGTATAGATGTCAATTAAATCCAGCTCATGATGGTGTTCTGCAGTTCAGCAGTGTCCTTATTCAATTTCTACCTGATTGATCTGTGGACTTCTCAAAGAGTATGTTAGACATCTCTAACAATACCAGTGGATTAATTTCTTTCTCCTCGAAGTTCTATCATTTTTCCCTCATAGACTTTGACACTTTAAGCAATCTGCATTTATTATGGGATGTTACAACTTTAGTGAAACTAAACCATTGTATCAAGCATGATGCAAAGCCTTACTCCAGCTAAATGTCTCTGCTCTAAAGTCTTCAGTAGCTAAACTTAATAAAGCTAATAACACTTCATTATGTCACCATGTTATATTTTTCTCCATACATTTGATTTTAAATTTTTTCCTTTGAGACAGGGTCTTTCTGTTTAGCCTTGGATGGCTTGGAACTTTCTCTGTAGCTATAGAAAATAAGCCTGGCCAGGAACTCACAGAGATCAACCTGTAATTAAAGATAATGGATGTCATTATTTATATTTAACTCCAATTCCAGGAAACTCCAGTTCCAGGGGAATCCGAGACCCTCTTCTGACCTCCACGGCATTGCACGACACGGGTGCACAAACCTACATGCAGACAGTACATTCATACACATACAGAAATAAATAAAAATTAAAAAAAAAAAGAAAATGTAGTTGGTTCTCATACCTTCAATGCATATGGATTATTCATTTTCTTTTTTTTAATAATTTTTATTTATTTTTTATGTGTATGAATGTGCTGTCTGCATGCAGGTCTGTGCACCCGTGTCCTGCAATGCTTCAGAGGTCAGAAGAGGGCGTTGGAGTCCCCTGGGACTGGAGTCAAAGACGGTTCTCAGCCGCCATGTGGCTGCTGGGGATTGAACCCAGGTCCTCTGCAAGAGCAGTTGGCGGGCACTCTTAACTGCTAGGCCATCTCTCCAGCCCCGATTATTCATTTTCTAGACCATTTTTACATAGTTTGATAAATATAAACTTGTTAACTTAAGAAGTTGTGCTGTTGCAGAGATGATGCAGCACTTTAGAGCACTTCCTGCTACTTCAGGAGACCCTGCCTACCTGGTAGAAACAGGTCACTTAAGATTCCTATAACCCATACCAATTTCGCCGAGGGTCTTAAGGGATAACTTTGTTTCTTGCCCTCAGAGTTCAACTAAGTCCCAGGAGACTATGCATGGGGACATCTCTTGAAATGTCCTGCAATTATGAGTTATCAGTCTTCCTGTGCAGGGAGGTCTTGGAGATCCACTAATGGGATTTCAGCCAGGGTCCAGTCTATAAAGAGTAAAGTCTGCTCATGCTCTAGTGAGACCTGACTTTGTCCTCAAGTGGATGGAATAAGTAAATGAAAAACCAAAAGGAGCTGGAGGCTCCCTCCACCCCAAGACCTGAGTGACCCCTGAGGATCAAATCCTAAACTGACCTTAAGAAAACAAAAACCTTGGCTAATCTGGGCTAACTGTGTGGCCTTAAACATCGAAAACGAAAGTATAATCAGAAATAAATAATTTGTATAGCCTGAGTAATTATACTTCGGGTATAAAACTTGAGATTTTAGTAAAAAGACAAAAAGAAAAAATAAATAAATAAATAAAACACCGTTGTTTTGCCTGTCTTCAATTCTTACTGGCAAGGGCAGCTACCCCATGGCTGCTACTGCTTTTGCCATCCTTCAAAGACATGAGACACAGCTTTTCAACCTTCCAATATAGACTGAAGACTCATGTCTCTCCAAGAATCCTCCAAACCATCAGTGCCAGATGGGTGCATCTGAGACATCCAGCTTGTGGACTGAGCAACTACTGGGGTTTCAGCCTCTTCAGAGCATAGACTGCCATTTTTGGACTACCCAGGCTATATGATGGAAACCAGTACAGGAAAATCAAGACAGGACATGGTGCTTACTGCACCTCATTTGGTGACCATGGGAAGGGAAGACCTCAATGTGGAGCAGAAGAGCAGGACTGATGTTTGGTTGGGCTTGCCAAGGAGGAGACTTCAAACAATTCCTTAAGGAAAACATGATATCTTTCAGCCTAATAAAGAAAAAATAATCATGATAAAAGAAGAAATCATAAGCTGAAGATGCTAAAACCTATGATGTCATAATCTTGAAATATGTATGAGAAGCATATATGCATATTTTTGAGTGATACAAATTGCAAGGAACAAGAAGAGGAAGAACAACAACAACAAAACACTAGGTCAAAGAACTGACTGAAATTGTGAAGCTCTGCCCAAAAGAAACAGTAAACTTCTGCATCAAAATTTTAAAAGAGACTGAGAAAAAGATAAAAAAAAAAAAAATGTTTGGCAGAACGCATGAGCTCCAGTGGGGTGAGGGGCAGCAGAAGGAAGGGGTAATGGGTCTAGATCTGATGGGGAAATTTTGTTTGAAATGCACAAAGCTTCAATAAAAATTGGTTTTGAAAAAAAAAAGATTCCTGTAAAAGGTAATATAAAATTATAAGTTGTCCCTTGCCTCTGGCCTTCCAAGCTCTCTGTCTCCAAGTGAATCACAATATGAAAATTTCTACCAAAATTTCTTTTTATTTTTTTATTTTTTTCTTAATTTATTTTTTAATATATATTTTGTACAAGATTATCAAATCTAGACCTGCGTTCCCCCACCCTATGCCCCCCACCCCACCAGAGCTCATGTATCATGTCAAACATGCTTTTCATGTCTTTCTCAGTCTTTCTCGATATTCTCCATGTGGAAGTTGACTGTTTTGAGCAGAAGTTCACCTTTTCAGTCAGTTCTTTAATGCAGTCCTTTCTGTTGTTGTTGTTATTGTTTCCAATATGCATCACTCCCAACTGCTTGGACAATAGCTCAAGGGGTCCTGCACAAGAAATACTTACCACTAGGTAATTGGCACCAGCAACCACAGATGAGAGATGCCATTCGTCCTTTGTTTTTCTGGGACTGTGTTAATTCACTCAGCATGATGTCCTCTAGCTCCAGCCATTTTTCTGCAAAGCTCATGATGTCATCTTTCTTTACCACTGCATAGAACTCCATTGTGTAGATGTACCACATTTTCTCTATCCACTCCTCAGTTGAGGGGCATTTAGGTTGGTTCCAGCTCCTTGCTATTGTGAAGAGAGCTGAAATAAACATGGTAGTGCATGTATCTCTGTGGTGGGTTGAGTCTTGGGAGCACATGCCTAGGAGTGGTATGGCTAGGTCAGGTGGCAAGTTCATTCTAACTCTTCCAAGGGTTCTCCACACTACTTTCCATAGTGGCTGTACGAGTTTACATTCCCACCAGCAGTGGATAAGTGTTCCCCTTTCCCCACAAACTCTCCAGAACTTGGTATCATTTGTTTTCTTGATCCTAGCCAGACTTATTGGAGTAAGATGATATCTTAAAGTGGTTTTGATTTGCATTTCCTTAATGATTAGTAATGTTGAACACTTTTAAGGTGTTTCTTAGCCATCTCTAATTTCTCACTTGTGAAGTCTCTGTTCAGCTCCTTGCTCCATCTATTGAGTGGGTCATTTGTTTTCTTCTTTTTTTTAATTTTTATTTATTTCTGTATGTGTATGAATGTACTGTCTGCATGCAAGTCTGTGCATCCGTGTCGTGCAATGCCGCGGAGGTCGGAAGAGGGTCTCGGATTCCCCTGGAACTGGAATTCTCCTGGAATTGTAGTTTCAGACGGTTCTTGGCCGCCATGTGGGTGCTGGGGATCAAACCCGGGTCCTCTGTAAGAGCGGTCGGCGCTCTTAACCACTAGGCCATCTCTCCAGCCCCTCTTCTTTGTTTTTTGAGTAGTTTATATATTCTGGAAATCAATGCTTTATCAGATGTTTCTGCAGTGAAGGTTTCCTCCTACTCTGTGGGATTTCTCTTCACTTCCTTGATTGTTTCTTTTGATGTACAGAAACTTTTGAGTTTAATTTGTCAATAGTAGATCTTAATTCTTGTGCAGCTGCTGTCTGATTTAGGAAATCTTTTCCTACGCCTATGTCTTGTAGTCTGCTGCCAACAGTTTCTTCTATCGCCTTCAGAGTTTGGGGTTTCACATTTAGGTCTTTAATCCATCTGGAGTTGACTTTTGTACAGGGTGAGAGGTAGGGGTTTAATTTCATTCTTCTACAAGTGGTGATCCAGTTTTGCCAACAGCACTTGCTGAAGATGCTGTCTTTTCTCCATTGTGTCCTCTTGGCCCCCTTGTCAAATATGAGACGGCTGAAATTGTATGTGCTCAAGTTTGGATCTTCAGTTTTGTCCATTGGTCAACAGGTCTGTTTTTGTGCCAGTACCAGGCTGTTTTTATGACTATAGCCCTATAGTATAAAGTCTGGTATAGAGATCCTCCCTGTGTTGCTCTTTTTACTCAGGGTTGTTTTGGCTATTCGGGGTCTTTTGTTTTTCCAAATGAATTTAAGGACTTTTTTTTTTCCAAGGCTGTGAAGAAACTCTTGGGATTTTAATTTGGATTGCATTAAATCTATACAAGAGTTTGGGTAGAATGGGCATTTTTACAATGTTAACTTTCCCAATCCATGAGCATGGGAGGTTTTTCCATCTTCTGATGTCTTCTTCAATTTCTTTCTTTAAGGGTTTAAATTTTTTTGTTGTAGAGATCTTTGGCATCTTTGATTAGGTTTGTTTCTAGGTATTTTATTGTTTTTGAGGCTATTATGAGTGGGAAGGTCTTCTTGAATCCTTCTCCAATTGCTTGTTGTTGGTATAAAGAAAGGCCACTGATTTTTTTAGGTTAATTTTGTATCCTGTCACTTTGCTGAAGCTGTGAATGATTTCTAGGAGTTTTCTTGTTGAGTTTTGAGCATCCCTTAAGTAAACAATCATATCATCAGCAAATAGGGATAGCTTGATTTCCTATTTTCCAATTAGTTCTCCTTTAATATCCTTTTCTTGCCTTATTGCTCTAGCAAGTGTTTCAAGCACTATACTGAAGAGGAGTGGTGACAGGTGGCAGCCTTGCCAAGTTCCCACCTTTAAAGGGAATGTTTCTGTCATTTCCCCATTTAGGATGATATTGACTGTGGGTTTCCTGTATACGGCTTTGATTACATTGAGGAATGATCCCTCCAATCCAATTCCCTCTAGGACTTTAAGCATGAAGGGATGCTGGATTTTGTCTAAGGCTTTTTCATTTGTTTTGATAGGCACTGTGATCAGAAACAAAGATACAGAAGTTGAACAGGCTTCAGTCAGAGAACCTACACTTAGGAACACTTAGGAACCCAAACTTGGCTCAGTAAGCCTTAATATATATGACAGAATTCATGAAATCTAGTGAGAGGGACATGGGGGATGCAGATAGGGGAGGGCTCTAAATATCATTGAGATGCACATTTAATGATATTCTATAAAGATATAAGACTCCTAGCATATATACTATTGATATTTAAGAATAAAACATTCTGTTTTAGTGTTTTATTTTCCAATGTCCATATTCTTATTTGTTCTGTTGGTGCATGCACAGAGAAGGTTACTTGGGCTTCCTTATTATTTCTTTTTTTTTTATTTTTTTTTTAATTTTTTATTTATTTCTGTATGTGTATCAATGTACTGTCTGCATGCAGGTCTGTGCACCCGTGTTGTGCAATGCCGCGGAGGTCAGGAGAGGGTCTCGGATTCCCCTGGAGCTGGAGTTCTCCTGGAATTGGAGTTTCAGATGAATCTCGGCCGCCATGTGGGTGCTGGGGATCTAACCCGGGTCCTCTGTAAGAGCGGTTGGCGCTCTTAACCGCTAGGCCATCTCTCCAGCCCCCTTATTATTTCTTAAACACAGACCTCTCTACAACAATTTTCATTTTTTTAAATTTTTGTGACTTTCATATTATAACATGTGATTGTATTTAAATGTACTATTTTAAAAGTACATTTCTGTACACATTGGCCAGTTGTGGGTTTCTGTTAATTTTTGCAAAGAGAAACTTACCTGGTAGGAGTTGAAAGAGATTTTCTTCATATACAGAGGTTGAATTGAAGATGTATCCCTTGGAGTTTTTAAGCATCTAAGAGATTTGTTTTCTCTGCATTTGACCAGTTCTGGAACTCTGTAATAGATTCAATGGTTAAAAACAAAATAACGAAAGAGAAAGAAAGAAAGAAAGAAAGAAAGAAAGAAAGAAAGAAAGAAAGAAAGAAAGAAAGAAAGAAAGAGAGAGAAAAAGAAAGGAAGGAAGGAAGGAAGAAAGAAAGAAGAAAGAAAGAAAGAAAGAAAGAAAGAAAGAAAGAAAGAAGGAAGGAAGGAAGGAAGGAAGGAAGGAAGGAAGGAAGGAAGGAAGAAAGAAAGAAAGAAAGAAAGAAAGAAAGAAAGAAAGAAAGAAAGAAAGAAAGAAAGAAAGAAAGAAAGAAAGAAAGAAAGAAAGAAAGAAAAGAAAGGGAAAGAAAGGGCAAAAAAGCTTCTGGGGACAGGACAGATGGCTCCACAGTTAAGAGCACTTAGTATTCTTGCAGAAGAACAGATTAGAATCCCAGGACCCACATGGCATCTAACAACCATCCATAACTCCAATTCCAGGGCATCTGAGACCCTCATCTGTCCTCTGCTGGCATTATGGGACATGGGTGGACTCACATAGATGTATGGACACACACACATAAAATAATAAAAGAAGCTTCTTCAAAAATCGTTGAGAAGTACACTTGTCTGTAACGATGAGGATATACATTTTGAATGGAGTAAGAAATAGTCTAAGAATGTGGATAAAGCAGGTTGTTCTCTAGGAGCTATGACTTCTTTAGCCATGTGTGTCTGTCTATGTTTACAGTTCCGTGTTTAATTTCCTTCATATTGACAGCTTTTGATTGCTCCAAGGTAAAAGTGCCACCACTGCAACAATGTCATATGCTGTGTCAATCACTGATGAGCTTATTTGGTCTTAAAGCTGGTATTGGACCAAAAATTGATGTTCTCTTTTTTTTTTTTTTTTTGGTCTTTTCGAGACAGTGTCTCCCTGTAGCACCAGATGTCCTGGAATTCACTTTGTAGACCAGGCTGGCCTTGAAAAATTGATGTTCTCTTTAAGCAACTTGTGTAGTGTTCTCCAAAGCTATGAGACCTAGCCTTCAGGGGCAATGGCTTCTAGGTCAGTCCCAATTCATTTCCCCAAATCATGTCTCCAATGTAAGTCCTGTCTTAAGCAATAGGGTCTTACATTCAAGTTCCAGGAGACAACCCAGGGTCCACTCTAAGGGCTTCTGCCAGATTGATTATTTCACTCACTGTACAAAGATTTTTTTTAATTGTTGACCTTAATTCTGGAGCAAATGATGTCCGATTTAGAAAGTGCTTTTATTTGTATATTTTAGGATACTCCCTGTATTTCTTCTAACATTTTCAGCATTTGAGGTTACACATTGAGGTCTTTGATTCACTGGGAATTGACTTATGTGGAATAATAGGTATGGGTCTAATTTTATTCTTCTACACAAGAAGATATAATTTCACCTCTATTACTCATTGAAGATGCTGCCTTTCCTCTGCTGTGTGTTCTTGGCACTTTTGTCAAATATCAGGTGGCTGAAATTATGGGTACTTATGTTTGGATATTCTGTTTTTTTCCATTGATCTGCAAGTATGTTTTGTGCCATGCTGTTTTTAGGACTATAGCTCTATAATATATGTTGAGGTCTGGCATGATTCTCCTCTGGCATTCTCTTTGTCTGCCCAGGGACTTTCATGTTTTCCTAAAAAATTTAAGATAGATTTTTCTATTTCTGGAAGGAATGCTATGAAGTATTTAATTGGGATAATACTTAATCTGTAGATTTCTTTTGGAAGGATGGTCGATTTCTCTATATCAGTTCTCCAATCCATAAGCACTGGAGGTCTTGCCATTTCTTTTTGTCTTCCTTGGTGTATTTCTTCGGAGATTTAAACATTTCATTGAATATCTTAATATCTTTCATTTAATATCTTTGGTGGAGGGCTGGAGAGATAGCCTAGCGGTTAAGAGCACCAACGCTCTTGCAGAGGACCCGGGTTCTATCCCCAGCACCCACATGGCGGCTAAGAACCGTCTGTAACTCCAATTCCAGGAGAACTCCAGTTCCAGGGGAATCTGAGACCCTCTTCTGACCTCCGCAGCATTGCACGACACGGGTGCACAGACCTGCATGCAGACAGTACATTCATACACATACAAAAATAAATAATAAAAAAAAATATCTTTGGTGGGGTTTATTGCCTGATAATTACTTGAAGAGTATTATGAATGGAAGTATTTCTGTGAACTCTTTGATTGCAAGTTATATTCATATGTAACTGATTTTAATAGATTGATTTTTTTCACCTGTCATTTTGCTGAAAGTGTTGATAATGTTAATAAATTTTCTAGTAGAATTTTTGGGATATCATATGTAATATTATTTGCAAATAAGGATAATTTGACCTCTTTTTCCTAATTAATACTGATTTAGTTTCATTCTCTATTTTTATTTCTCTACCTAGAGTTTCACACATTATATTGAAAGTACTTGCAGATAGCAGACAGCTTTGTCTGGTTTCTCATTTTAATGGGACTGTTTCAAGTTCTTCTCCACTTAGAATGATGTAGGCTAGAGGTTTGTTGTATATAGTCTTAATTATGTTGAAGTATGTCCCCCTCGTCTAGTTCCATCTAGGAATTGTATCATAAATGCATGTTGAATTTTGTCAGAAGACTTTTCTGTATATATTGTGATAATCATGTGACTTTTGTCTTTAAGTCCACTTATATGATTTATTATGCTTATTGATTTACTTACAGAGAATCATCCCCGCATCTCTGGAATAAAACCTACTTCATTATGGTGAATGATGTTTTTGATATTTGTGTCTGTATGCAATTTGTGAGTATTTTGTTGAGAATTTTTGGAGTTATGTTTGTTGAAGACATGGTCCTATAGTTTTCTTTTTTTGCCATATCATTGCCTAGTTTGGTTATTGGAACAGTGCTGGCACCTTAGAATGAGAGTGGGAGTTCTCTCTGCATTTCTATCTTTTTGAATATTTTAAGTAATATTAGTTGTAAATTTTATTTGAAGGTCTTGTAAAATTATTTTCTTTATTTTCTAATAAGACTAAATTTATTAAATACCCTAGTAAAAGTTTTGATTATAAGTATCCAACTGCATAAAAGTACAAAAAGTACAAAACAGATCTGTAGATTTCTAATATATTAATATAAAGTGCATGACTACATGCAGTACATCCTACAGGCAGAGAGTGGAAGGGAAGAAGGCTGTGGTTGAGGTCTAGTAATAATAAGGACAGAAAGAAAGAAAGAAAGAAAGAAAGAAAGAAAGAAAGAAAGAAAGAAAGAAAGACCCATAAGTATATTCTAGCACCAATACGGCCTCAAAAACGTATATAAATCCCCAAAAGCATGTCAAAGAAACTCAGGAGGATAACTGCTGGACTCTGAACTACACAGGGGTATGGAGAGTTGCCCTGCTCACTGGTTAGTTTGTCCATGGTGAGTAGCATGTACTAGGTAGGTTTGTTCTTAAAGAAGAAATAATAATGTACAACTATAAAACTATAGGGTACCTATAAACAGTGTCTCATACCATCTGTCTTTAAAAATCCAGTTTGTAAAATAAGCAAGAGTCATGGAATCCTAAGGCAGGTATGTGCCCCTCCCTCAGTGAGAAGTCTGAAGTGGTGCTTTATTTTTCCTGAACTTTTAGAAAGAGGCGACCAAAGTGTTGGCTAGGTTGGCTAGAATCAACCAAGAAGCCCACAGTGAGATAGGTCCTCAGGAGTTCCTGACTCACATCATGATGTTCAGAAGGCAAATTACAAAGCCAAATTCAATGAATGATTTTAGCCTTAACACATCTCTTTTCTTCTATTGAACTTTGCTGGAATAAAAACAAAACAAAACACAACAACAACAAAAACAAAACCCAAAATCCTAATAAGGTTATAAAAAGTCAAACAGTTGCCAGGTGTGGTGGCGCACACCTTTAATCCTAGCATTTGGGAGGCAGAGGCAGGCAGATCTTTGTGAGTTCAAGGCCAGCCTGGTCTAAAGAGCAAGTTCCAGGCCAGCTGGGGCTACAGGGAGACCCTGTCTCAAAACAAACAAACAAACAAACAAACAAACAAAAGTCAAACAGCTACTGTACAGATAAAACCTCAACTACTGTACAGATAAAACCTCAAAAAAGGTCAACTGACATAATCCAAAGGTAAAACTGAATTGTGCGGATTTCAATGAATCCAGTCAGTCAAAACCAATGTCAACTATTTACAAACTGCAAGTCCTCTAAGAAGCATCCCCAAAGAAGTATCAACTGCACTCTATCCTGCCCTGAAGACCTGTTCGTTCTTTACCTAGTATAACATTTCGAAGCATGCTCCCTACAATGTGCTGATGCTTTGGTACTAGATGTCTAGCCTACAGGCTGACCCGCTCCAGAAACTTGGGTTCTGGTTTAGATTTCACAAAAATCTTTTACCAAACATTAGGATGAAGGGAAGCAAGGCAGAATGCTACCTGTTGTATAAAAAAGCTCCACTGGCAAGAATTGAAAGATGCACTAGTTTTCTCTCTACCCCTCATTCCACTATGTTCTGGGAGGCTTTGGTGTAGAGGTTAAACTGTAGATACGTCATCTAAGACTGGACATCTCTGAGACATATATTCTCTTTGTTTGAACACTTATGGGACTCTTTAGCAGCCTTCTTCTTCTGTTGCAAAAAGAAACTTCTTTGACGAATGTGGTATGGTGTACTTGTCTGTAAATATAAGGATCCATACTTAGCACATTGTAAGAAATTTCATTTGTCTGGAGATATGATGAGAGAGTTTGCTCTAGGATCTATGATCTCTCAAGTCATGTGTATTTGGCTGTGTTTACAATGTCACCCATGAGTCTACTCTCATTAAGAGGGCTTTGAATCCAACTAAACAGCTGTTGTTATACACACACCCACAACTGCACAGATAACAGTGTCACAAACAGTGCCACTACTTCCCCACCAGAGGTAGTTTACTGTGCAGATCATTGTGGCTTTTAGGCTTTAGGACAAGGATGGACCATTGATTGATTTTCTCCATTAGCAGCTTGAATATTATCATCTTCCAAGTCATTTCCTACTCCATCATTCTAAGTCCAAAATATGACTTGTTTTCAGCAGCGTGTCTTATCTTCCAGTTCTGGCAGATAACCTAGAGCTCTGACAATAGCCTGTGTTATTTTGGGATCTGTTGGACCCTCTCACCAACCACTCAAAGGGAGGTCTCCCCACTTCTGGCACTGCGTTCCTTGCCAAATCACCCCAAGGTATACATGTACACTAACGTTGAACTATGATTCAAGCATTTTTTTATCTCTTTTGTAAATTAATTTTCAAATCCTGAATTATCTTCATCATTTCATTCATTGTATGCTTGTGTTTTGTTGTTGCTGTTTTTGTTGATGTTCTGTTTATTTGCTTCAAAGTCGGGAGTTTGTTCCTATCTGCTTTTCATTCTTTGAGTTAGCTGTTTGTCTATTCTTTAAATTCAGCGAATTCTTTAATCATGTTTATGATTGTCCTTTAAAATGTTTTGGTTGTTTGTCTGATAGGAAACTCAGGCCTGCCTTTTTTGAGTTTAAGTTTGATTTTGTTTATATTGTTTATGTGACTTGTTTGCTTTTGGATTGGCTATAAGCAGTTCATTGGTCTGTGCTGCAGGTCCTCTGCTTCATTTATTTATTCATTTATTTTTTATTAGAAGGATCAGATGGGTCTAGTCAAGCTAGTCAGGAGCTCTCCCAAGCTGAAGTGATGGGGATCAGCTTAGCTGCTTCTAACTAGCTAATCAGAGATGTGAGCCCATGAGCCAAGTGACTGGGGCTATTCAAAGAACAGGGAATGGTTACCTGGAGTCCAGGGATATGGACAATTCCGTAATTCACCCTGCTAGTCACGCGCGCTCTAACAGCCTCGGTAGGATGAGGTAAGACCAAGGGTGGGCAGATGGGAACAGAATGGGCCAGTTCTTCCCAGCTAGCTGAGAATTCATGAGCTCTGGAGCCTGGGGAGTTAGGCTGGTCCTTACACAGGGGGATGGGCTTGAAATATCTAGTTAACTCACCCCAGCTACTCAAATTATCTTCTGAAACCTCAGCAGGAACAGGTTGACATAGTTTTATAATTTTATAACATTTTAATTACTATCCAATTTTCTGTTGCTTGCCTATTTATGGTAATGTCCACAACAATTTTATAACTCTTTTCTGTATATCTCTGATTTTCTTGAATATTATCCCGGCTCTCTGCGGCAGAGGATTTTTTACTTATCCTTGGCTGTATGCTACATGGTTTTCTCTGCTTTTCTGTCTGTCATGAAATATAAAAACAAAAGTCTGTCATAATTTTTAAAGTGCTATAGTATCCCCTATCCCCTTTGTCTTTTTATAATTTCATTTAAAAAATTTGTTAGGAAAAATGACAGGCTTCAATTATTTTTATTATAAGGATTTTATTTGTTTTATGTGCATGAGAGTTTTGCTGGCATGAATGTCAATGTACCACATGTAAGCAGTTCATGCAACAATAAGAAGACAGTGTCACATAACTTGCGACTAGAGTTCCAGATAGCCATGAGCCACCATGTTGGTGCTGGGAAATGACACAAGGTCCTCTATAAAAGTCTTTATTCCCAGCTGGGTGTGGTAGCACATGCCTTTAATCCTAGCACTCGGGAGGAAGAAACAGGTGAGTTCTTTGTGAATTCAAGGCCAGCCTGGTCTACAGAGTGAGTTCCAGGTCAGCTGGGGTGACCCTGTCTTGAAAACACATACACACACACACACACACACACACACACACACACACACACACACAAAGTCTTTATTCCCAAATACTGAGTCATTTTACCCACCACTGGTTATTTTTTTATTTGTTTTGCTTTAGTCCACTTTTGTTTCTCATTTGAGTTTTAATTTAACAAAAGCTCATCACATTACCTAACATGTCAAAATTATATGTACGCTTATTTTCAAATTTATGTTTTTAAAATTATTTCTTGATTCATTTTTTTTGGTATTTTTGAGACAGGGTTTCTCTGTAGTTCCAGCTGGCCTAGAACTCACTCTGTACACTAGGCTGGCCTTGAAATCACATAGAGCAGCCTGCCTCTGCCTCCACCACCTCAGTGCTAGGATTAAAGGCATGTGCCACCACACCCAGCTTTATTTTTATTTTTATGTGTATGAGTGCTGTGCCTGCATGTTGGTAAGTGCACCCTGTGGATGGAATGCCTATGGAGTCCAGGAGATTGTTTGGGTCCCCTGGAAGTGGAATTATAGACTTTGATCAGTGTTCATGTGGGTGCTGAGACTCTGCTTGGGTCCTCTGCAAGAGGAACAAGTCCTGCTGAGTCCTCTGTTCAGCCTCTGATATTTTGTTAAAAAATATTTTTTATATTTCATTCAAACATTATCACTGATTCTATTTTAGAACTTTTTATCTGTGCTTTCTTATTTTTTCTACTACTAACTACCATACCATTTTAAATAATTTTATGATTATTATTAAAAAATCTTCTATTAGATGAATCACTCTGTTGATTACTTTGTTTCTTAATCACATGTTCTAAATATTGCATTCCTTGGCTTTTCCCTCTGAATTTTTGTTGAAAGCTGACATTCAAATTTTATGATCCTAAACTGTGGCCTTTCTCTCCTGGCTCTAAATTTTGTGGGTGAATAGTGCCTTATGTTTCATATTACATTTACTGCCAAAATGTATCTGATGCCTGGGGTGGTTTGTCCAGTGGTTTCTGCTCAATATCTGCATCACTCACAGCTCTGGGTGTTCCTTTATACTCAACAAAAAGATGTTTGTTTTGGTTTAACATATTTTAGTGAAGTTGTGAGGGATAAGAGGACAGGTTCTAGATTTTTCTACGCCTATCAGACCCAGGAAAAGTCACCTGGGTCATTTGGATGCAGCCTTCTCAGGGCTTGAAATACTGTGTGGATGTTTGGAGACCCCCCCACCACCACCACACCCCCCAGCCCCATGTTATTTTCTCATTTTCCTTCATGAGCTGGTTGGCTGTTTTCTCTATCTTGTTCCTCAAATGGAATGGGATTTTCACCACTTTCTGAAATTATTTGCTGCCATTATCGAAGAGTGAAAGTCTCTCTGTTGGTAGAATATGGGAGATTGCTTTCTATTTCCCATTGGGGTATCTGTTTGTCCTATCTCAGTTATAAATCATGAGGAAGTATTTTAGAAACTTTTACCATAAGTTGGGGACCTTGTTGGAAAAGTATATTAATGAGTGTCACTCTTCCTGTTCTTGGTCTTTACTGTCCCTTTGTCTTCCAGCCAATAAACATTTTTCCTAAAAAATTCATAAGAAGTAATTTTACCCCATTGATAACAGCTTAAGTCCACTGGATTCCTTGGAAACAAATATTGGGGTGTAGTCTAATAGTAATTCTGAAATTTAATTTGTGATAAGACTCATTATAAAAAAAACAAAACTTCAGAGGACATAAAATTAACTTTTATTCTAGTGTAACTTGTGATCACTTCCCAGCCTTTGCTAGCAATTATAGGTTCTCTTTTTAATTATTTATTTATTTATTAATTTTTATGTGCATGAGTGTACTGTCTGAATGTAGGTTGGTCACCCATGTCATGCAATGCCGCAGAGGTCAGAAGAGGGAGTCGGATTCCCCTGGAACTGGAGTTAAAGACTGTTCTTAGACGCCATGTGGGTGCTGGGAATCCAACCTGGGTCCTCTGCAAGAGCAGTTGGTGCTCTTAACCGCTGAGCCATCTCTCCAGCCCCTATAGATTCTTTTCAAAGGTGGAACATGTAAAGGAATTGCCAAGGAGAAGAGTTCAGTAGAAAATGGTATAGAAATTGGAAAAGGACAGTTTGAGAAAAAAGTGTACTTTTGTCAGTAATTATTTGATTCTATATTTTGGGCATATTATTGCTGCATCCATAGTTTTGTGACTTAAATTTTAAGTATTTATTTTATTTTATTTTTATGAGTGTCTCACTTGCATATGTGTAAATGCCTGCTGAGACCAAAAGATGATGGATCTCCTGGGAAAGAGTTTACAAATAGCTCTGACACTTATTGTGTATGGTGGGGAGCTGAACTGATGTCCTCTGCAATAGCAGCAATGTTGCAAACTCCTGAAATACCTCTCCATGCTCTGTGCCTTACCTTTTAAAAGTAGAAAGTTTACCGCACTTTCCATTCTTCAGTTAAGTCAGATTTTCTGTTGATAATTTTTTTAGTTTATTAGAGTAAATACTTCTCCAGAATAGAGAATGCTCACAAACATGTGATTATTTTAATGTCACTCAAAGGCTCTGTCTTCAGATTACCCTAACATGCTACTCACCATAGAGTTTCCTTTCCTTCTCAAAAGTTATTAATGACAGGTAATCTTTAAAATTATATTGCAGACTACAAACCTTTGCAGATCAAGACATTTCCATTTCAAAAACTCAGCATTAACATAAAAATTTAATCTCTATGTATCCTACTGTCAAGGTAGAAATTCAAAGGGAAATGGTAACTTGCAAAAGATAGTGAGGCAGATCAGACTTTGAGAATCTCACATGAAATATCTATGTGTAGGTTTTGGTTAATTCCCTTCTTCATGAGAAATACAATAAAGAGAGTGCTATTCTTTCTTAAATCTGTCTCTGAGTACATGGTAAAGAAGAAAATAAAATAGAAATTTCAAAAAATGTTGATCTGGAGGCGAAAGAGATAGCTCAGCGGTTAAGAGCACAAGCTGCTCCCGCAGGGGACCTGCTTTCATTGCCGACACCCACATGGCAGTTGACAACTGTCTGTAATCCAGTGCTAGGAGCACTGACATCCACTTCTAAATTCTATGAGAATCTGTGACAAAGGTCCATTTACATATATGGAGGCAATACACATAAAATAGAATTTTTTTAAATACTGAAATAAAGTAAAATTTGATTTCATACATATACTATATATATATATATATATAATGCCTAAAAAGATATATTGTTTCTACTTTGTCTTCCATTGCCTTTGTGACAAAACACTCTGACTGACACCAACTTGGGGAGGAAAGGGTCCATTCAGCTTACATCTCCTGGGTCACAGTTCATCACTCAGGGAGCCCAAGGCAGGAACTCAGGGCAGGAACCCGGAGGCAGGAGCTGAAGCACAGGCCATGGAGAAATGCTGTTCACTGGCTTGCTCCCCTGGCCCATGCCCAGCCCACCTTCTTATACCATACACAGCAACCTGCCCAGGGTGGTACCACTCATTGTGGGCTGGACCCTCCCACACTGCTTGACCATCAAGACAATACTCCACAGATGTGACCACAGGCCAATCCAATGGAGCTAATTCCCCAATTGAGGCTCCCTCAACCCAGGTGTGTCAAGTTGACACTAAAGCTATCCAGCACACACACACACACACACACACACACACACACACATATATGCCAAAAGAGATAACTTACTAGATAGAAGCACACACCATCAAACCTGATGAGATGACTTTAATCCTGGAACCCAAATGATGGATGACAGAATCAAATCCTGGGGGTTGTCCTCTGACTTTGGCACACAGTCCACATGTGGAAGGTTGTGCCTACACACATACAGACCCTCAAATTAGGTAATTAATTAATAAGCTTACAGTACAAATGCCATTTTTGTTTTGTTTGTATGTTGGGTTGGTTACTTGTTTGTTTGTTATTTTGGGTCAGGATCTCTCTGACCTAGAACTCTCTATGTAGACTAGGCTGACCTAGATCTCATAGGCATTTATAGCTTAATTTTCTGGGATTAAAGGTGTGCACCAACATGCCTGGCCAAGAAGTGCCATTTAAGAAATTTAAAAAAATGAAAAATGAGAATTCTGAATAGTCATACACATACTCAAGACTGAATTTAGGAAACACCTTCAAGGTAACTTTGAAATACGTTAACTCTAAAAAATAATAGCACTATCAATCTTCAATTCATACAATTACTTGAGATAACATATAGTAACATCTAATAGGAAAATCATCAAAAATTTCCAGGAAGATAAAATGACACTTCATATATTTTTGTTGTCTTGCTATTTGTATTGTTTCCTTTTTTGATTAATTAATTTTATTTTATGTATATTAATATTTTGTCTGCTTGAATGCAAGTGTATCCATTGTGCAATGCCTGAAGAATGCAGAACTAGCCACTCTGCAACTGGAGTTATCAATGGTTGTTAGCTGGCTAAAGGTTGCTGGGAATGGAAATCAGGTCCTCTGAAAGAGCATCCAGTGCTTTTAAACACCAGGCCATATCTATAGACCTTGATATTGTTTCTGGGTTAGTAAAATGTGGTATGCACTCCGTTATATAACATACTTTTATGTCTTATTGTTATACTATTGCATGTGAGAATTGAATTTTAATTTAATCTTCCATTTTGCATCAGCTTTCAGATAGGCTTGAGGCATGAGAACTGTTCAATTAGTATAGAATTTTACATGTTACTATTGAATTCATGTTTAATGTTATTTTGTACATATATATGGTTTTATATAACAATATCCACATCTGTGAGCATTTACTTTCTTTCCTAATTGTAAAATATTTTGAGTGTCACCATGAAAATATGTGCACTTACTTCTCTATGGATATGTTTAGTTGTGATAATAGTAGGAATTGTTATAAAATACATTTTTTAATTTGAGAAAGAGTCTCACTATGCAATCCCTGTTGGCCTCACATGTGTGATCCTATGGCCTCTTCATACAGAGTGCTGGACTTACAAGCATGTGGCACTATAATTAGTCCTAGATCCTTGATGCATATATTACATACATTCGTTCCTAAAACAAAATAAAATGTTTGCTTTCATAAAATGGAAGATTTCATGCTGTAATTGTAATTTTTTTTTTTTTGGTCTTTTCCAGACAGGGACTCCCTGTAGCCCCAGCTGTCTTGGAACTCACTCTGTAGACCAGGCTGGCCTTGAACTCACAAAGATCAGCCTGCCTCTGCCTCCCAAGTGTTAGGATTAAAGGCATGCCCCACCACACCCAGCAACATGCTGTAATTTTTTAAGAGAAAATATTTGAAAAATCCAATGAGATTATCTCTTATCTGATTTTTGTGTCATTAGGATGGTGTTTACTTGAATTGACATACTTTTAAACTGAAAAATATCAGAGGAGAAATTAATAATAAACATTGAAATAAGGACTATATTCTCTTCCATATAGATGTTATTTTTATAACATACCATGTCATAGTTTTGTCATTAAATATTTCCACTCAAAAAAAAAGAATTTGAAATGACTACCTGAATTTCATATTTATATTTTTTTCAGTTTACCTGAAAAATCAGATAATATTCAAAACCAAAAAATTGAATGGGTGTGTAATTAATTATCTCATCAAAATTTTCTGTCTCTAACTATCCTCTTAATCAATATTCGCATTATCCAGCAAGTATGTGGGAAGTAGATAAATCATGATATTGGCAGAGACGTTAGTCCGATCAATGCTAACTATCCATATTGAGATAATGAAAAAAATGGATTCATTTGTTCATAACCATTTCATTTTAAATAAATTCATCACAGAAAATAACAAACTCTAGTGAAACATATATGGTTCAGCTATGAACATACTAACTTCTGTCTTTAGTTGATTAAAAGTATATCTCAAAATCCCATTAAATTAATAACTAAGAGATTAAGGAATGAAATTAAAAGTGGGTAGTGACAATGAGAACTAATTCTGGCTTAACCAATTAAAGATAAAATTGAGGTTGATACATGGGGGTATTCTCTCATAGGCTCTGTAATGTACAGGTGACAGTTAGAATGAGAATGTCCCCCATAGGTTCCAAGTATTTTTGTTCCCAGGTAGTTGCACCATTTTGGGAGATCTTAGAAGGTGTGGCCATGCTGGAGGAAGGACATCAGCAAGGACAGCCTTAGAGTATTCTTAGGCCATGATGGAGATCCAGTCCCTCTCTGTTTCCTGTGCCTGCTTGAAGACGTGAGTGTTTAGCTTCTGCTCTTCATCCAGCTACCTCTGCTGCCGTGCCTCCCTGACATAATGGACTCTTGGCCCTTTTGAATCATAAGCTAAATAAACTCTTCTTTTTATAAGTCCCCTTGGTCGTAGTGTTTTATCACAGGAACTAAAAATTAACTAATACAGTAGGGATCCGTCAACATACCTAAGGAGAGGTTTTACTCTTTGTTCTTGTTACTGTTCAGTATACTTTTTAGTTTTCCTTATTTCAGGGAAAAATCTCAGCAATAACCTATTCACATATTGACTTTCCCCTAATTTTTATGTTATCTTACTTCTTCATTTAGGGGATTAGACTAATTTATTCATCCTTTTTTACTAAATTTTCTCTATTTTCATCCAGTTTCTACCATTAATTATTCTTTTAAGGGCAAAGGCCTACCAACAAATAGGAGTCTTTTTTCTAAACATTCAGTTGCCTTGAGAAAATTCAATCCATACAGTCCTGCTGGATTGTAACTTAGCTTGTATCTCTACCCAGCTTTGTATCTACAGCTTCTAGTTATTCATTGTGGCCTCCTGATGGCTGCGTTGATTCTATGTAAGTCAGTTGCTGGAGGATATGGAAGGTTATGTTCGAAAGCAGACACTTTAGACCTTTCTTCCCATCCTTCTGGGAGTCTGCCACCTAACTCTCTCACTGTCTCAGACAGGGGCTTGGTCACAAGACAACTCAAACTGAATGTCTTCTTTCTACTGATTAACTGGCATATAGGCTAATGTAACTCATAGGGAAACAAAAGAAAACTTATATCCTATAAGGATATAAGTAGAATATTCTAATATTTTATAAGGCTGCTAATTGTGCCAGATGGGAACCCCAGCCCCCCCGCCCCCCTCGCCACACACATCTTAGACACTAGCAGTTAATCAAGGTTTGAAGTGAGTTCATGTGCGAATCACGGATTTAACTCTTCTGTAGCTAACTTTTCAAGAGTGAAATTTCAATGTGTAAAACAAACACCTTGTGGAATGTACTATACATTGAACACACTTGAGAACTGATTGGTCAGTACTTGCTATAAGATGCAGAAGTCAAATCCAGGCAGAATCAGTGCCCTCATTTAGAAAGTATTAAAGAGATTATGTAGGAATCAGGGCTGGAGAGATAGCCTAGCGGTTAAGAGCACCGACGCTCTTGCAGAGGACCCGGGTTCGATCCCCAGCACCCACATGGCGGCTAAGAACCGTCTGTAACTCCAATTCCAGGAGAACTCCAGTTCCAGGGGAATCCGAGACCCTCTTCTGACCTCCGCGGCATTGCACGACATGGGTGCACAGACTTGCATGCAGACAGTACATTCATACACATACAAAAATAAATAAATAATAAAAAAAAGAAAAAAAAACATTTAAAAAAAAAGAGATTATGTAGGAATCAAAGAAATTAATAGTAGCTTCAAAAAAAGAAAGGTTTCCAATTGACCAAAAGCAAGCAAACTACCCCATAATTCATAGGCAATGTTTGCTTAAAAGTTGGTTACTTAGTTAATCCAATTTGCCTAGCAGAAAACAAAGGCATTCTTCCAAGTCTTCATTTAACGTTCTGATATCTGTCAATATCATGTTTTAATCTTTTGTAATGTTACAAAATCCTAATTATTGAACTAGGAAGTATGTATGATAAATGATTATTGTGTGCAGTTGTATGATTTTTCTGCTAACAACTTCCAGAAATATTACTAGTTTAGAGACTTACAATTTAATTTGTATAAAGTTTTGGGCTACAAAGTGAGGTGACATTTTATATCAATAAGAAAGATAATGTGGCATTATGCATATTTCTTTTCAATATAATTAAAGATCCATTCTTGGTTATTCATAACTTTTTCAGAACTATTAATTCTATTCAACCAATGCTTTCTTTAACTGATTACTGTAGTATGCAGTTTATACTACAGAGGAATAGAATAAATTAGAAATAAAATATGAAACTTGCTCTTAAATTATCAATCCAAGTAAATGGAAACAATCCTAACATGTTCATACAGGTACTACGATATTAACCGGAACAGAAAAACAGTCATAAAATCATTAGTGTGTGTACTTGTGCTTCAAAAAAAGAACAAGTATTGATAAAAACATTCAAAACTTTTTAAAAAATAGCAGAATTGATTTTATTAGGTCTTATTAGAAGTTCACAACCATGAAACTGCCTCCAGTGCAGGGTTCCAAGATCAACAGTGCCCTCTTGCTTCCAGCCCAGTGTCCCAGGACCATCCCAGCCTACTCCCTTCCAGTGCAGGGTGAGTGAAAGGTGGGGTTTCTCAGCAGGCAGTTCCAGGACCTTCCCACCCCCAGCACCTCTGGCACAGGATTCTAAGACCATCAGAGCCCTGTTGCTTCCAGCCCAAGGTCCCAAGACCATCCTAGCACCTTCGATTCCCATGCAGTGAGAGTGACACAGAGGGCCTCTTGGCAGGTGGGTTCCAGGACCTTCCCCCTGCACCTGCTGCACAGGGCTCCAGAACCATCTCAGCCCAGTCACTTCCAGTGCAGGGCAGGTTCCAGGATCATCCAAGACCAGTTGCTTCAGGTGAAATAAATTTTCCTAGTATATTCTTCAAAATTAGGATATTTTTCTGGGATTTCATTTATAATTTTTGATCTCTGGTGAATTTTCTCTTTTTCTTCACCAAAGATATGGCTAATTTTTCACATTACCTTCTGGCTGTTTCTATAATTTATTTATATATCTAAGTAAAGTTGCATTGTCATTATTTATTTATGTGATTATTTGCGCATTTTTATTTTTGCCACCAGCTAGAAAGAAGTGCACAATTTTGTATGTGTCCTATAATATATTACCAGAATTTAACACTATTTCTGACAAATAGTGAACATCCCATGAATGCTTTCTCAAGTGAGGGGCTGGGCAGGTGTCTGAGTGATAGAATGTGATGATCTGAGCTCAAATTCCCAGATTCCATGACAAAGCCTGCTATGGCTGTATTGAGGGACAGACAGGCTAATCCTGAGGACTCACAGGTGCACCAACCTAGACACAAAGGTCAGTTTCTAGGTCAGAAGAGGCCCTTTCTCAAACACTCATTCACTATTGGTGGGAATGCAAACTCATGCAACCCTATGGAAAGCAGTATGGAGAATTGTTAAAAGAAAAAAAAATGAACCTACCACTTGACCCAATCATATCACTCCTGGGTATATACCCAGAATACTCATCCTATTATAGAGATATGTGCACAACCATGTTTACTGCAGCTCTTTTCAGAATAGTGAAAAGCTGGAAGCAACCCAAGTATCCCTCAACTGATGAGTGGATAATGGAAATGTGGTACACTTACACAAAGGAATTCTATGCAGAGGTAAGGAAAGATGGCATCATGAAACGTGCAGAAAAATGGACAGAACTAGAAGCAATTATGCTAAGTGAACTAACACAGTCTCAGAAAAACAAAGGGCATATGGTGTCCCACATTTGTGGATCCTAGCACCAAATCTGTATATGTAAGTCAAGAACTCATCAAATAATTCTCAATGAAATGGATCTTGATCATGTAGCCAAGCAGATTAGAAGATGCCTACCCCCTGTAAACCGCTACTGAATGCAGTGACCATAAATGTTTCCCAAATCATTGACATACCAATTGAAGCATCTATTTAATGTAATTAGAGAATTCAGTATCAAGAACATGCAATGGTTGAAAATCCAAAGTTTTAATTTATCTTTTTGCTTGTTTAAGCAGCCAAGCAGGTGATATATACAGTTGTATTCAGCTGTAAACTCATCCTGAGACCATAGAAGAAAAAAAAAAAAGAAGCCTGGGTAATACTCATACAACATCCTGAGATTTCAAATATGGGGAGTTTGGATGCATCACTGTCAGGTGTGATAAAATAGAACAGTCTGGAGTGAGAGAGAGGATGCCCTACATGCTAAGAGAGCATATCTAAAAACTATATAGAGAACAGAATAATTTGAGGGACTAGGTAGACCACATATTCTTGAATTCTTCAATATGAGGATCAGATTCAACAATCTGATAATTTTCAGTATTAACAAATCTTCACTTGATTCTGTTGCTGCTGGTCCAGACACAACACCTGGAGAGCCACTGTGCCAAGGTGATGCTTTGCTTATATTTCACTGTGGAGTTACTGATACTGCCATGTTTAGTTTAATTACTCTCCAAAAACACATAAAACTTGCCTGATCCCTCTTTTAGCCTGATTTTCAAATTTTGAAAACTGTTTTTCTCTAACAAAGTCCACCTTAATTGAAGATAATTTTTGCTTGTCCCATGAAATATTCTCATGTTTCATAGCCCTCAGACCACTTAATGTCCTTGTTTGTTTAACATTTGACTAAATGCAGTGCCAAAAAATACCTCGTGTTATTTTCCATCTAATATGGCTAGGAAAGATTGCAAGGAAATAAAGTTTGCCTTTTTACAGGCAAAAAAGAGACCTTTCCTAAAGTAATAAAGAAGAATACATCCATGTCCTGGTCTGTTCTCCATATTCAGGTAATGGATACATACACGTGCACAGGTGCCTTAAATTGTAAACTCATTTATACACACAACACAAAACAGAAGGAAAAAGGGTGGAAATCAAAGGAGTTAATCATTGAAAATTACATTTTCAGAAACTGCACTGATGCAAAAAATATACCTGTGGCTAAGATGTTCTTCTTTGTATGTGGAAAATCAATATTCTTTACTTTAAAGTAAAATCATTTTCTGCTCAATAAATCCTATTAGCTATGCATGCAATTCTTCTCTTTCATACACATAAGTAAAAAATAGAAAATATATGACTTATAACATAGATTTTTTTTCGGAACAATGTTCAAATGGTTTATTATCATGAATTCAAGTTATATGGCAAATTTATTTTGAGATTACTTAGTAATGTCAAGAATAATTATCAAGTAATCTGTAAAAGCATGTAATTACTTTCTGCTGATACTGACTGCACTTGTAAAGTAATTGCTTGAGGGGAATGGAAATGTGAGTATATATATATATATATATATATATATGAAATTATGTAATACTGGGAAAAATGATACAAAGTCTACATATTTTAGGACAAACTAACATAGAAATAGAGCAAAGAAAGGGCCTATACAGACAGCACAATGATAGGAGAAAGATCAGTACCCAGAAGAAAATTTTAAAATGTGTTTTAAAGATCTTGAATTTCTGTGCTGTACTATTATTTACTATGTCTTTCTCTCTCTTTCTTGCACTTTCTCTCTGTGAGTGAAACAGAACTATGAAATATGTAATACAAAAATCCTCCTGGGTCTCCAAAAACAAATAGGCATAGCATAGAATATTATTTCCAAATGTTTTTACCTAGATGGTAATCTATAATTTAGAGCCTTCCAGGTAAGCTAATCAAACTCAGCATAGGTTGTGCCTTAATTAGAAAAGAGTGGGGCTGGAGAGATGGCCTAGCAGTTAAGAGTGCTGACTGCTCTTGCAGAGGAACTGGGTTCGATCCACAGTACCCACATGGCGGCTGACTGAGAACCGTCTATAACTCCAGTTCCAGGGGAATCTGACACCCTCTTCTGACCTGTGGCATTGCAGGACACTGGTGTATAAATCTACATGCAGACAGTACATTCATACACATAGAAGAATAATAAATTAAAAAAAAAAAAGAAAAGACCTGTGAATAGCTGATGTATAATCTAGGAATAATTTCAAACATTCATCATAGAGCATGGGATTTGGCTTTGGGGTCCTATAGTAGAACATCTTGATTTCTATATAATTTTGAAAGGTGGTGGGGTGGTCATGAGATACTTATTAATATAAAAATTGATGCACCCGGAGTCAGTGAGGGTCCTATGTGGCAAAGGGGACCTGCCTTTTCCCTCAGGGGGGCATGCCACCTACCCCCAGAAGTCCCAGCTCAGACTCCAGACACATTCCCAGAATCAGTGAGGTACTGGTGAGGCAAGGTGGACCTCCCTTGACCCTTGGGAGCACCTACCAGCACACAGGCCAAAGTAGCAACCCAACCTAATGTACCCCGCCCCCACCCTGTCATCCTGGTGGAGCTCTGGTGCAAAGAACCTAACAGGCAAAGCATTGGTGATTATAGTCTCTACAGCTAACACTGAGGTGCCAGAATCAAAGAAACAGACAAATCCACATGCCAAAGACACAAAGCAAAAAACAACATGGGAAAAGCTCTGCTTAATAATCTAAACCGGGCGTGGCCGGCGGGGCCGGGTGGGGCGCGGGCAGGCGGGCCGGGAGGAGCGTCGGCGTCCGGCAGAGTCCCCGGCGACGCTAGGCCGCCCGGCTCGCCACCCCGCCGCATCCTCGCCCCCGTCTCCGGTCTCCGGTCCTCTGCTCGCGCGCCGAGTCCTGCGGCTTCCACCGCCGCACCCTGTCGGGTAGCCGGCGCTCGGACGGGCCTAAACTCGACGTGCAGTCACGGAAAGCCACGGTCACTTTCCCTATTTCATTGTTCTGCGGCCGCGGGCAGGCGGAGTGAGGCTCCCTCGACCTCGCGGGGAACAGTTAGACGGCGAGGCGCCGCGAGTGAGCGCGGCCCCGAGGCCGGGGCCCCGCGAGCAGCCCGATGTCGACCCCGATCCTCCAGCGAGGAGGAGGTCGGGAACGAAGAGGGCTGGGAGGAGGAGAGCGGTGACGGTGCTCGGTGCGCGGCCCGGCAGGCTCCCAGCGAGCGGCCGCCTGGCCGCGCTCGGGAAGGACGGCTGGGACGCGCCCGGGGCGCTCCGGGGGCGGCGGGAGCGGCCAGACCCGGGAGCCCGAGCCCCTCGGTGCTCAGCGAGGGGCGAGATGAGCCCGAGCGACAGCTGGACGAAGAGCAAGAGCGGCGCATCCGCCTGCAGCTGTACGTCTTCGTGGTGAGGTGCATCGCGTACCCCTTCAATGCCAAGCAGCCCACGGACATGGCCCGCAGGCAGCAGAAGCTTAACAAACAACAATTGCAATTACTGAAAGAACGTTTCCAGGCCTTCCTCAATGGAGAAACTCAGATTGTGGCAGATGAAGCATTTTGTAATGCGGTTCGGAGTTACTATGAGGTTTTTCTGAAAAGTGACCGAGTGGCCAGAATGGTTCAGAGTGGAGGGTGTTCTGCTAATGACTTCAGAGAAGTGTTTAAGAAGAACATAGAAAAACGTGTGCGCAGCTTGCCAGAAATAGATGGTTTAAGCAAAGAGACAGTGCTGAGCTCATGGATAGCCAAATATGATGCCATTTACAGAGGTGAAGAGGACTTGTGCAAACAGCCAAATAGAATGACCCTAAGTGCCGTGTCTGAACTTATTCTGAGCAAGGAACAACTCTACGAAATGTTCCAGCAGATTCTAGGTATTAAAAAACTGGAACACCAGCTCCTCTATAATGCATGCCAGCTGGATAATGCTGATGAGCAAGCAGCCCAGATCAGACGGGAACTCGCATGGTCGGCTGCAGGCTGGCAGAGAAGATGGCCAAGAACGAAAGATTCCCCCAGTTCTATCTCAAAAGGAATGGAAACCATGTAACAGTAGAAGAGTTGCGAGCTCTTGTGACACTTGCTAATGGGCCAATTTGGAGAGTCTTCCTGTTTCAAAGGGTGGTCCGAGAATTCGAAATTACAAAAATATAAAACGTTCCCGAGTTCTGCATTTTTTAGGACCTAGGAGATGAGAATGATGGATTACAGCTGTCAAAGTTCAGATGTGGTGCGTCATTGCACCATTAGAGATTGTCATAATGGAAGTGCAAGGTTTGAAGTCAGTGGCTCCCAATCGAATTGTCTACCTGTTGACAATGGAGGTTTGGAAGGAGGAGAACAAACTCCAGCACGAGACCAGGCCGAAGCTTCAAAGGCCACAATTGGGGAACCCAAGGAGATTTCAATACTACCCACCCTCGCCTGTGGTTGAAAGTGAAACTCTTCACAGAAAGCACAGGGGTCACTGGCCCTAGAAGACAAGGAACTTGGCAGTAGGATCGAAAGGGTTTACCCCTGGACAACTGTCAGCCCATGAAAGGAAACAGCCAGGCATTGCCAGAGTCCAAGCAAACAGCTCCAGAGAAAGTGTACTGTTCTATTCTCATCCACCCGTTGCCCCTTTCTCTAAGCCTAGGGAACAACCTGCGGAAGAGGGCGTGGGTAGAATGTAAGGCTCCGATTGGGGTGAATGGTGAAACATACAGGCGATAGTAGATCTGGACATCACAGATTGATCAACTTGATTGAACAGAAACACATGTACCCACCCACTGGGGTTGTTGTTGGAGTTCGTTTTGTGTGTGGGTTGGACACGAATAGCCTGAGATTGTTTTTGCACGAAGTGATGCTTTACTCATGGATATAACTTAGCTTAAAAAGAAAAAAAAAAAAAAAAAACAGAGAAAGATGCAAGACAGTGATGGCAGAATACATGGATCTGGAGGTGGTGGGGTGGGGGGGAGGGAAGGGAAAAAATGCCTGATCTGAATTGGAAAATGATGTACGAAATGCACAAAGCATCATTAAAAAAAAAAAAAAAAGAAAAAAAGAAAAAAATAAATAAATAAATCTAAACCGAACTCTACCAAACCTATAGAAGATCCCTACAATGAGATATCGGAGGAGAGAAGCCAAGACACTGACCTTAGAAGAACAACTGTAGACACATACAAAGAAATCAGGGAAGTAAAGGAAGAGAATGTTTTCACTCAGGAAGGACCTAGAGGAAGATAATGACAAACGGTGGAAAGAACTAAGGAGAGAGATTGAAAAACTCAAGAAGGACCTAGACAGAGAAAATGACAAACTCTGGAAGGAAGTCAAAACACTGAAAGCATCCCAGGCTTAAATGAAAAAGGAAAATGACCAACGAACCAAGAAGCTACAAGATGAGAATGACAGGTTCCCGAGGGAAGTGGAAAATCTAAATTAATCACAGGATGAAATGAAAAAATATATTGAATATTCATTCAACCACCAGGAAAGGATGGGAAAAGCCTCTGGAGCAGAATGCAAGAAGCAGAAAAAAGAATATCAGACCTGCAGGATAATATGGAGCAACTAGAGAGCTCAAGTAAAGATTATGAAAAATTTAAAAAAAAACACAAGACTGGAACAACCAGGAAATGTGGGACACTATGAAAAGACCAAACCTCCACATCATAGGGATAGAGGAGAGTGAGGAGTCCCAAGATAACACTATTGATCAGATCTTCAGCAGGATAATAGAAGAAAATTTCCCCAAACTGAAAAAAGACAATCCCATAAAAATACAAGAAGCACATAGAATACCATATTGACAGGACCAGAGAAAGAAACTCCCCATGCCATATAATTGTTAAAACACTAGATGCTCAAAACAAAGACAAAATACTGAAAGCCACAATAGAAAAACAAGTTACATATAAGGGGAACCCATCAGAATTACAGCTGACTTCTCAGTCCAAACAATGAAAGCTAGAAGAACATGGACCAAAGTATCCCCTGTACTAAACGACTTTAGATGCCAAACCAGACTACTATACCCAGCAAAAATGTCAATCATAGTTGAAGGAGAAAGAAGAATCTTTCACGACATGAACAAGATGAAAGAATACATGTCTAAGAAGCCAACACTTCAGAAAATCCTCAAAGCAATCCAAAGAACAGAGGAAAGAAGCAACTATTCCTAAGCAATTAAAGAGAGAAAGCAACAAAATCATAACAGAGTAAATATGAATCTAGACCAATAATGCAAACAAAAAAATAAGTTAAAAGGAAGCAATACATATCTCTCAATAATAACCTTAAATACTAATGGTCTAAATTCCCCAATCAAAAGGCATAGACTGGGAGAATGGATTTGGGAACTGAACCCTTCCATATGCTGTCTATAAGAAACCAATCTCACCCTCAAGGACAGACACCACCTTAGAGTGAAAGTATGGAAAAATATATATTCCCAGCAAATGGTACTAAGAAATAAGCTGGAGTGGCTATTCTCATATCAGACAAAATAGATCTCAAAGTAAAATTAATCAGAAGAGACAAAGAGGGCCATTATATCCTTGTCAAAGGAACAATGAACCATGAAGACTTCACAATTCTAAATGTCTATGCAACAAACTCTGTTGCACCTAACTTTATAAACACAATTCTGCATTACCTCAAGAGACAGATTAATCAGAACACACTAATACTGGGAGACTTCAACACCTCACTGAGCCCCTTTGATAGATGAACAGAGAGACATCAGAACTAAACAATGCAATACACCAAATAGACCTCACAGACATTTACAGAATATTCCACCCAAATGCCAGACAATATACTTTCTACTTACACCTCACAGAACATTCTCCAAAATCGACCACATACTGGGCCACAAAAGGAACCTCAGTAAATACAAAAGGATAGAAATTATTCCATGCATTCTATCAGACCACAGTGCAATAAAGCTCGATATGAACACCAGAATAAGCCCAACTAGCTACAAGAACACATGGAGAATAAACAACACAATCCTGAATAATGAATGGGTCAGAGAAGAAATAAAGAGTGAAAAAAAGTATTCATGGAACTGAATGAAAAAGACAATACAACACAACAAAACCTGTGGTATGCTTTAAAAGCAGTCTTGAGAGGGAAATTTATAGCCCTAAGTGCCCACATTAAAAAAAAAAACAGAAAGGGAACAAGTAAACAATCTAACACTGAAGCTAAAAACACTTGAGAACAACAACAAATGAACCCTAAACCCAGCAGTCAGGAAGAAATAACAAAAATCAGAGCAGAAATCAATGAAATAGAAACAAAGAAAACAGTACATAAAAATCAACAAATCCAAATCTAGTTCTTTGAAAAAATTAATGAAATAAACAGACCTCTAGCCCAGGTAAGCAAGAGAGAGAGAGAGAGAGAGAGAGAGAGAGAGAGAGAGAGAGAGAGAGAGAGAGAGAGAGA
>VZQC01003815.1:774118-809993 GCA_009823505.1 Rhizomys pruinosus | reverse complement strand
AAAAAAAAAAAAAAAAAAAAAAAAAAAAGAAAAAAAAAAAAAAAGAGAGAGAAAATCCCTATCAATAGCTTTTAGTTTGGAGATATCTTCTGTATAATTTTTATACTTTTAAAATCTTTGTTGCTAAAAATGAAATAAACATTTAACAATCAAATATCAATAACTCATGAATTTAAGTACTACGACATTTAATTTGTGTTTTATTCTTTTGTTTTTTTTCATTGATTTTTGTTGTTTTTGTTTGTTTTTTGGTCTTTTTGAGGCAGGGTCTCCGTTTAGTCCCAGCTGGTCTGGAGTTGGCTCTGTAGACCAGGCTGGGCTTGAACTCATATAAATCCACCTTCCCCTGCCGCCAGAGTGCTGGGATTAAGAGGGTGCACCACCACCCCAGGCATTGATTGCTTTTTAATGGGGTTTCCCTATTCACAGCCTGCCTGGAAGTCATGACGTGAGCCAGGGTGGTCTTAAACTTATACAGATCTACCTGCCTCCCACCTCCCACCTCAAGGGTTGGGATTAAAGGAACATACCACCACACCCAGTGTTTAATTTTTGGGTTGAAAATTTTAAATCATATGCAGAGGTTTCTGGATCAGGATGGGATTAGGTCAGAAGAGCCCAACAAACGACACTGGAAAGATGTCTCAGTGTTAAAGAGCAATGAGTGCTTTTGCAGAGGACCAGGCTTCAAATCCCAGCACATCCCAGCACCCACATGGTGGCTAACAATCCAGAACCCACATGGTGGCTAACAATCAACCATTACTCTGGTTCCAGACCATCCATCCTTCTTCTGTCCATAGGTGCACTTACACATGACAGGCAATACACTGACACATATAAAATAAAAATAATCAAACATTTTAAAAGAAAAAAAAAGCCCAACATAAAATGAAAACCCATTGTTAATCCTGAGCTGTTGACATCATAGTTCAGGGATATGGTGCACCATGTGTATGGAGCTGTACAGCCTTGTGATGCTTTAGCAACTTGGCACTCTATGGCTTGTGGACTGCAACTACTAATGATGCTTTGGCAAGCTGGGAGTTGCATCTGTCTGCCCCAGCCCAGGATCATAGTGTACATTGTCATACTTGGTAAAGCCCAAGATTCAAAATTCAGCTATAAGTTTCTACTAAATATCATCTTTGCATCATTGTAAACTTGCAAGTCTTCATTACCTGGAGACAGGGCAACCTAACTGAGGTTTGTTTGTGAATTTAGTCCTCTCCCAAATTTCTGCATCAGAATGTCCAATGTCATGACTGCCAAGATGCCTTTAGTCCACTTTTGGTACTTTACATTGATTTTTAAATAACTCTTTATTTTAAATTATGCAACATGTAATTTTCCATTAAACTGAATCTTGATTAGACAGAAAACAGACTGGATACTATTATGTATATTCATGATTAAAATAAATAGGGTAGTTTTACAATCATTACTTTGAAAATGTGTTACAAATTTAGTTCTTTAGATACCACCTGCAGAGATTTAATACACTACCACATTTACTTATCTTGTAAATAAAAACAAATCTGAAATTTTCATAGTTTCTGAATTAAAAGGAGGACTACACACTGATCCTCATGGTGAAACTACAAACCATGTAAATTATGAATAAGTAGATTCAGGCTCCAATAATACAGATTATATCTTCTGAATTAATTTTAATTTGGTTCATAATTATAAACCTTTAATCTAGGACCTAGGAAAAAAAAAACAATAAGAGATATTAATAATGGATAGTGAATAATTGGATAAAATATATCAAATTTGATCAAGTAAAAACTGGAAAAATCAAGGAAGAATTTTCTTCTTGTTGGTATATTATTACATCAGAGTGTGCTACCAGGCTAATTGACTGTATATCTGATAAAATTATATCTCCTAATTCATATAAACATTATTAGCTATCAATAGTTTTTTGAATAACAAAGTGCAATCGTAAGAAACCTTCTGAAGAAAACCTGGAGAGAATATGGGATTTGAGATTAGTCTATGACATGTATTGTAAGCATATCCCGAAAGAGAAATAGAATACTCTGCTAAAATCTTTGGTTTAAATTCCAACAAAGCCACTGTTTCCTATGTGTTGCATCTTTCATCAAATTACTTAATCTATCTGTACTTTGGTTTCTTCATCTGAAATATGAAAGTGTTAATACTGATAATAATAACTGGTGGGACTGTGGAGATGCCTCAGTTGGTTATGTTTGTTGTATAAGAGAGAAGATTTGAATTTTAATCCATTGCATTCTTGAAAAAAAAAATCCGGGAATGGTGATATATAATCCTAGTGTGGGAAAGCACTCACACAAATCCCTGTATCTCGTTGGTCAGACAGTCTAGAAGGAATTTAAAAGTTTTAGGGTCAATGAAAGACCCTATCTCCAACAACAAAAGACTGATTGAGGAAGAAACCTCATATTCTCTATTCTCTGCCTGGACACAGACCATACCTGCAGGCACATGCGAATTTTTCTCTGTATCACTGCCTCTCTCTTTCTGTCTCTGTCTGTCTGTGTGTGACTCTCTGCCTCTGTGTATGTCTCTCTCCATCATGTAACAATATTGTGTAAAATAAAATTAATTAATATCGTTGGTATTAATTACCTGGCACAAAGAAAACTATGAAGTATCAGCTATGAATATTGTATGAACAATGATAACAATTTTCACTTTCTGAATTTAATACACATTCATAAGGCTTTCAGTGAATTCCTTCCACAATGTTATCCTGGTATAATCTTCTAAAACATGTTTATTAGAGATATAACTAAAAGGCCTGTTAGTTGGTTCAGCAGGCCAAGGCACTTATAGTACATTCCTAGCAACCTGAGTTGGATCTCCTGAACCCTTATAAATGTGAAAGTGAATTGATTCCACAAAGTTGTCCCCTGTTATGCATACAATGTGGCATGTGTACCCCCTACACACACATCGTGTACCTATGCAGACATGCACACAATAATAATAAACAAAATTAAATAAGCTTAGCTCTAGGTAAACTTAAGATGTGGTCATTTTTATATTGATTGGATTGCCATCATCTATCTAAATTGATGAATGACGCAAAAATCTGTTTTAAGTGGTTTAAATGTTTTTCCTTCCAATTGTCACTTTATTAATCTTAGCAATTTGCTGGTATAAAAATATAGTTAACAATATTGACATTCAATGGGGCCATGGGGTTATTTGTAAGGAAAGCAGTATGATTAAAGAAAACATTTCATTTTTTTATGCTAAATCAAATCCATGAAGCCGGAGAAGAAAACTTGCCTTATAGACCTCATAATTCATGAATCAACAGTAGTCAAAGAAGTCTGCCCACTCCTACACCTTTGGAGTCACTTCTATTTACCCTGATAAAGATAGACTTTACATTATGAGATGTAAAAAAGCATTCTGCAATCAGAACCTGCAAAATAATCTTAACAATCCAGGGGAAGAATGTGATTGGATGTTTATTGTCCATTGACAGTTTTGTGAGAACAAAATTTTCTTATTGGTGGTAACCGATACATAGAAAAGTGAAAGACAAATTAAAATTAATGATTATCTATTGTGCTGAAATTTAAGTTAGGGGAAACAACGAGGCTGGTGAGCTTTACTCTTTGTGAGACCTTTTCTTTTTTTTTTTTTTTTTTTTGTTTTTTTCATTTTTTTAAATTTTTTTACTTGATGTTATGCTTGTATGTGTATGAATGTACTGCTGCATGTAGGTTGGTGCACCCGGTCGTGCAATGACAGCGGAGGTTCAGAAGAGGGTGTCAGATGCCCCCTGGACTGAAGTCAAAGACGGTTTTCTCAGGCCGCCATGTGGGGTGCTGGGGATCGAACCGCTCCTCTGCAAGAGCAGTCGGCGCTCTTAACCGCGAGGCCATCTCTCAAGCTCCTGTTTTTTTTCATTTTTAACAAATAAGTAATAATTTATTAGTACAAGCATCCTTCTGTAAAACCAATGTGCAAGCAGGGTGCCCAAACCCACACAGCAAATGGGTCCCACGATAGCTGGGGGGCTTGTATGTTAACTCAAGTTGATCAAATAAGTATCCAGTCTATATTGCTGTAGTTTTCACCATTCCTGCCAATCGCGCCCTTACAATTCACCATGCCCCCCCTTCCGCAGATTTTCGCCTAGGCTTAGAAAAGGGGTACAGGTGGAGGAGAAGCAAAACAGTACGTTCTCTGGAGATGTCGTTTTTGACTCTGGTCAATTCTGGCTGTTTTTCCTTTCATGGGCTGACACGTTTGTCCAGGAATAACTGTCATCCTACTAATGAAGTGCAGCCAATTAGATATGTATGTATTTAAGCAGTACTAATTTTATGGTAGGTCGGTTACGTTTGGTCTAGACAAGATATTTGGATGATATGTTGATCCCTGAATTACATTTTTTTTCTGTAAAATATGCCGGGGTCTTACTGTGGCTTAAACATCTCCTAACTGCTAGAGGATTTAATCTTGTAAGACCTTTTCAAGACCAGCTGAGTAGTTCTTTTTTTTTTCTTTTCTTTTCTCATTACTTTACTTACATTAGGTAAGATATTTTAACTCTCAAATATTTTAATATTCTATTGTTTGAGGCTAAGCCTACTAAAGTTAAATCTTCTGTTGTTCCATTGCTGAATATAATCACCACTAACATGAAGTATATCCAACAAAGTATTATCTTTACTTCTTGCAATGGGGTAAAATAAAGCAAAACTATATATATATATATATATATATATATTATATATTATATGAAGATATTTTCAAACGAGGTATTTCATCGAGATATCTATTCTTGATATTTTTTTTTCAAAAAGTAAGAGGGAAATATTTTGTAATATGATGTGAAACACATCTGAGAAAGAAAATAAACTTACAGTAGGATAATTCAGACTGTGCTGTGATCCCACCTCTATCAGGCAAAAATGTGTTAATAGCCCAGCTTGCCTCAGTTTCTCCCAGACCTACATAGGAGATTAAATAAAGTGAGTGACATCCACAGCTGTTCTAAACACTCTATTTGGAAAATTCTAGAAGTTAGAAAATTACAATTATGAGCATGCTTTATGTGGTGGATTCTCATTTTTTTCTCATATTGAGGTTCAGTTTCCAAATTCATTAGCGACATCTATTTCTAGAAGGAGATCCTGTGGAAAATTTTGATTTGATTTATTCATCATTGTATAATGGTATAGATATAATATATATAGATGATATATATATATATATATAAAGATGAATACTTCACAAACAAAATTTTGGATGTTAAATAAACCCCTTGAAAACAAAATACAATAAATTAATGTCTTATAATTTATCAGTCTTTTGGGCAGAAATTTAATATTATTAGTATTAATTTTTTAACACAAATGTGGGGAGTGAATATTCATAAATACTGCTGGCGAAAGATTGAAACACAGCAACAATCTCAGAAAAAATTTCTTGTTAAACAACAAAAATGTCTATAATCTGCTAACATCTTGTCTTAGTTTTGTCTTTATATACAAAGAACATTACAATCTATGAATAAAATACAAATATGAGTACTCATGTGCAAAAGATGTTAGCACTAAATTTAGCATTTCTACTGGCTTAATAATAAACTAGGGGTTATTCTTGTACACATAATAAATTCACAAACATACAGTGCAACATTGTAAAGCAAGTGACTTTTTTAAATGTTTATTGAGCACATTTCATACATTTCTTAATCAAATTTAGACTCATTCCCTCATCCATACCCCTCCCTCATGCCCCCCTGCCCCCCACCAGAGCTCATGGATTCTGTCATACATATTAAGTCCTGTCTTGCATCTTTTTCTCAGTTTTTATAACCTTTTTGATGCACAAGTTTACTGTTTTGGTCAGTTCTTTGAATAGGTTTTTCTCTTTCCTTTTTTGTTCCCTTTGATTTTATATTATTCCAAAATATGCATAAATCACAATTACTCCACACATAAATCAAATTTAGAAAATCTGAAAATAAACTATAGGTTAATTCCAAAACACATTTAGAGATTCACATTTTAACAGCAAAGTTGCATGCAGGTAAAAAGAACCATAATTTTACATTCCGTTTTTTTAGAATATTAATACATTTCTTCCACCCATATATGGTAATTACAATGTGTGAATACAAGTGGTATATCAATTCTAGAGCCCATTAAGAGATTCACATTATAATAGCACAGTTGCTTTCAGATACAGTGAAATATAATAATAAAGTTGCTCAGTTTGCCTGCCAACTAGGGATTTGGTGTTAGCATCCACAAATAAGGAGACCATTCGCCTTTTTTGGGGGTGGGGGAGGGACTGTGTTATTTCACTTAGCATAATGGCTTTGAGTTCCATCCATTTACCTGCAAAGTTCATGGTGTCATATTTCTTTACTGCTGCACAGAACTCCATTGTGTAGATGTACATATTTTTGTTATCCAGTCATCAGTTGAGAGGTATTCGGGTTGGTTCCAGCTCTTTGCTATTGTGAAGAGAACTGCAATAAACATAGCTGTACATATATCTTTGTGGTAGGATGCATCTTGTGGGTATATACCAAGGAGTGGTATGGCTGGGTGACTTTTGTTCTTTGTATCTTCCAATATGTTTGTAAGTAGAACAAATAAGTTACAGTATCAAAAATCATATATCATTCCACTAGTTAACAAAAGTAATCAACATATACCTTAAAAGTGAACTGAGGCTTAAATGGCACAAATTTATTTATAGTATAATTTTTCTTTACTGGTAGAAAGAAAAAAATATCTATGTTCAAGATAATATCATTAAATGCAAATGTAGACAAGCTAGAGTTTGTTTTTATTCCCGCTATTGCTGCCAGAGTGAACACCTCCTGCCCTGAGATCAAAGTGTTACAGTAAATGTTCTGCTTAGACATTTGTATGAAAAAGTAGAGAAATTATAGCAAAGATGATTTCCAACTGGAATTGTCTTGCAAATACAGCAGGTCTTAGATGAACAAGAATGATTTTCTCTAGGTTTAGCTAGTCTCAGAGGAACAAATGGTTCTTAACTTGTCTCATAATCTTTAGTTTAAAACTAAGAACCTCACTTTTATAAAGATAACAGACTCGGGGAAAGGGTTTGGAAGTATTTACCACTGTTCTTGTCAGTATATATACAGTATGTATACACCTTTATTGATATAAACTTACAACCATAGAAAAACCATATCAACTATAAAATAAGCACATTGTGGAACTAAAAGGAAGGGAAGGTTTCATATATTAAATATTCTATTTTAATCCCATATTTATGACCTAAACTTAAAATGGGTATAATTTATGACAAAGTCTTAAAATATATTTAATGATCAATGAAAGTTTCAATTTCATCATGGAATTCTCATTTTTCATGTTTGATGAAATATTCAAAAGAGATAAAACAAAATAAGCAGATGGAAAAAAGAAAAGGGAGAGTAAAGTAAAAGAAAAGAAAAACAGAAAACATGGAAAAATGAAAAGATGAGGATGAGTTCAAGAATGTGAAAATTGCTGGTGTTACTTAAAATGGCAGATGTATTTCTTCTAAAGGAACATTGAACTCCATCAAGCAAGTAAAAATGGCAGGGTTCTGATGGGAGAGCATCAGAGGATAAAGTAAAAGTGAGGAAATGGAGATGTAGTTACAAGATAGGGGAAAATAGCTCATTGAAAAAGGAAGTTTTAAAAATGTGTGTGAATTTAAGGGAAGCAAATCCTAGGATTACAGACATATGTCTCCATGTCCATGTATAAAAGTTAATTTTCCGGGGGTTTTATGTTGTATATTTGGTGTTTTTTTGTTTGTTTGTTTGTTTGTTTGTTTGTTTGAGCCAAGATGTCACTGTGTAGCCTTGACTAGAGTGGAACTCACTACGTAGCCTAACCTGGACTTGAACTCAATGAGACCTACTTTCTTCTGCCTTCTGAGTGATGGAATTAAACGCATGTACCATCATGTCAGCCTTAAAAGTTAATTTTGAAATGCCCATCTTAGGGTTCTGTTCACTCTCAGCAATGAGTACGCTCATTGGTTGCATACTATGTTCTAAGCACTTGGTTAGACAGCCAAGATGATACAGTACAAAATAATTAAATAAAAACCCTGCCCCCATGGAAGTTAAATTTTCATGCAAAGTTAGGAAGAAATAAGAAAAGTAAAAACAGAAAGAAAAAAAAAAAGAAAAGAAAGTTAGAGAAATTCACAAAATTACTTCCAAACCTCAGGCAACAGTGATGTTATATATCATTACCATGTAGGAAAGGGCATCATAAAAGTTAACAGAGAGTAAAAGATTAAAGAAACCGAGTACACCAAACAAAGACAACTGAAGACAATTTCCAGGGGACAAAAGGGCAAGTGTAAAGGCTCTAGGGGAAGCATCTTCTCACTCCTAACAAGCAGCTTCTAGAAGGGATAGTTGCTGATATTAAAGTGAAGGAATGTTTGCAAAGTCTGAAAGAGAGCTGGGACTAGAAAAGTTTCTAAACAACAATCATGCAGACTTTTATACTTCCTTTGACACTGCAGAGAGAATGATTTTGAATCTGAGGAAATAACTGATAGAGTTTTTGAGTAATACAATAACATACGTATGCAGGCTTTAATAAAACTGTTCAGTCCATTGATTCTGAATGGAAAACAAAAAAACTTGAGTTAGTTGTAAAGAAATAGCTTATATATTTGTCCCTGACATGGTGATAAATCTAATCATAATAGAGCTTTGATTAAGTTGGGCCATCATTTCTGTGGCAGATCCTCAGAGTAGGCACTTATAGATTAATCCTAATATTCAAGTGGAATAAGATGAAAGGAAAGTCAAAAATACAGACAAGAGACTTACATAAGCATCTCAAGCAGGGTGTAGTGGGGACCCAAAGAGCATCATGATGATCTAGAGTTGGACTCAGTGCTTGGTATAGAGGAAGAGTGGCCAGAGAATATAGACGAAGAGTATTATGAGGGGAGAAGGCAATACAGTTGAGCTTTTTGAAAATTAACTCTGATAGGGACTATTTTATTTTGATTATAGTCTAATACTTTAAAAACATCCTGGCTGGTTTATAAAATATTGTGGGGTTTTCTTCAACTGCTGCCAGAGACATAGTTAACTTAATATTTAGTTTTCAAGTCCCTTAGCCTATTTATATATATATATATTATATATATTCTATATATATATATATATAATATATATCACACAAGCGTACAAGTCATTACACATTATTGCCCTTGCTCCAGCTTCCACAATAGCTTCTTAAGAAATTCGCCTTTCACATATATTAATAATATGTGACCACATTTCCGGATTACCTTTTCTCATGTGTAGCAATAGCACAAACTGGTTGAGTAGTTCCAAGATGATAATATTTTTTTATTCTTGCTGACATTCAACTTTAATTTTCTGTGGCGATCAATACAAACAATATAAATTCCTTTAGGAAATGTGTCCCTGGATAGAGGATAGATACATAAGTGAAACATGAACCCAACCAGAGATGGGGAATCCAATAAATGTTTACACATTAACTTGAGAGCACTTTGCAGCTTGTTCTTGCAGTTCTCTGAATTAGGATTTGATATAGTATGGCTTTTTGAGAGATTTTCTCCTGTCAGTGCATTATTCAAGGCATTTCCACTCCATCTGAAGTTTTAGATTATTGAAACTCATCTCTCTGTCAAACTAAATATTAGCTAATTGGTTACAGGGGAATAGAAAGTGTGAAAAATACACCAGGTATTAAAGGTAATTCATTTTTTGAAAGCAGTTGTTGACAGCTTGGAACTACATTCAGTTAACATTTCTAGTGACTTTTAAAATGATTCTCCCTGTCAGGGAGGACATAGTTTCTCTAATTTCATAAGAGTTATGAACAGACATCTCTTTCTGATTTTCTTTCCGCATTTGAATTGAAAATGCAAACCACTTCTCACTCTCTTTAGCAGATGCTTTATCAACATTTTTAACATCTGCAATGTCTTATAGATACTTAAGATTTTTGTTGTTTAAACTGACAATTATTTTAAATATTTCAAATTTCTCTTTTGTGGGAAAGAAGATCCAACATGTAAAGTAAAAAAAAAATGCCCCGAACAAATTCTGGAAAGAGAAGTATAATAGAAACTATAACTATTTTCATAAAAATGTTCTGCTTCCTTCCAACATGTTTTGTTATAATTCAACCATTTCTAGTATGATTGGTGATGATTTTGCATATCTGTAAACAAATTCTTATTTTTAGGCATTCAATTCACAAGAACTAAGCCGTCAAGGATGACTTATCGAAATTCCTTTGTGGTGCATTTTCGTTTTTTTTTGTTTTTTTTTTTTACACAACATGTTTTTTATTGATTCTTGGTGCATTCAGTACATCAGTTTTGCCAATTCAGTTCAGGCATATCGTCCCCTTCCCTCACCCCCAACCCCCACCCCCAACCGAATGCATGCATTCTGCCATGACTGCCTGCATATCTCCTCCTCATTTTTTTTTTTCCATTTTTAGCGATAAGTGATAATCCATGAGTACAAGCACCTTCATGGTATAACCAATGTGCAGGCTGTTGTGCCCAAACACACCCACAGCCCACCTTCCAGCGGGGGGTGAGGGTCATGTATGTCAATCAGGTTAATCAAATTGAGGGTCCAGACTACATTGCTGTAGTTCAACACCCTTCACCCCAATTGTCGAGCCCTTAATCTACTTCTACCACCCCCTCTTCGCATGATTAATTCCCTGGGTTTAGAAAAGGGGCACAAGTGGGATGAGAAGCAGAACAGTCCACTCTCTCTGGAGATGTTGTCTTGGATTCTACGGGCATTCTGGCTGTTTCCTTTCATGGCGTGAGCAGTTGATCCAGGAATAACCGTTCGACCTACTAATGAAGCACAAGCAATTAGATATATAGGTATTTAAGCAGCATTAATAGTTATTGGTAGGTTACTTTGTTATAGACATTTTCATGTGCATATGCATTTGCTCCAGCTCATGGGCATACATATGTATAACACAGGCCGCCTCATTGTATGATGCTGCCATCTTTCCTGGCTCACACTCTACTTTATATATTGAGGCTAAATATCTTGTATCACTTTCCTGCTTTGAAAAACACCATGATCAAAGCAATTTATGGCATAAACTATTTATTTTGGTTTTTAATGTTTCAGAGAGATTAGAATCTGTCATACTGAGGGAAGCATAGCAGGAAGCAACCACAGCTTGAAGCTGAGAGCTCACCTCTTTGAGCACATGCAGGAAGCAGAGAGAGAAACTAGAAATGCGACAAGACTATGAACTCTCAAAGCCAGCAGCCCTTGATACACTTTCTCCAAGAAGGCCAGCCACATCCCCTAAATCTCCACAAACAGTACCACCAACTGGGGTCAAGTATTCAAATACTTGTAACCTAAGGTGGAGATTGACTTTCACATCTCCACACTTGATGAACCCAGAGTTCATCAATTTTGCTTGGCTATCTAGTCAGCTTCCTCTGAAGATACTGTTACCTCTGCCTCTCAAGTGTAAGTGTTGCAGGCAGGCTGCCCTTCTGGTAAATACATGGATGCTGGGGATACATTTGAAATATAATGCTGAGAACATGTGGAGAGCAAGTGCTTGGTTAGCTAACAAATCCCTAGAAGGCTTAACCAGTGCCCAATATTTTTACATCCTTGTTCACATAGAAACCCTAACAACTTGATGCCTGGTACCTGAAATTACTTAACAATTTTTTTGTAATTAAAATTATAGCTTTAAAGAAAACTAATTGTCGGTCTTGTTTTATAGAAACAATGATTCTTCTCTTTTGAAACAAATAGCTTATCAAAATGGGAAGAAAAGCTTGAGAGCTAGAAATTGAATGGCATTTTGGAAATGCAAAAGTTGAAATCAGAAAGAGAAAATAAAGTGTGTTGAATAACTATGGTATAAAGATGTAAAGATCTACAGAGCACAATTAGACATACCTTGCCTCCTTATCATGATGCATACACCTTACTGCTCTGATCTCAACTCACCATTTTGCATTTCAATCAGTGCTAATGGAATATGCATGTTAAAGAGATATAGGTACATAACATATACTTTAAATTTACCCAAAATCTTACTTGAAACTTACAGACAACTTGTAAATACATGTTTATATATTATAAGAATTATGCATTTATTATAATAGGAAATTAAATACAAGTATAAGTCTGACAGGCTTTTATGTCTAGCTTTGAAACATTGTTGCTTATCTCCAGAGGAACAACCCAGAATGATTTCCTAATACAGAACTTAAAAAATAAAGTAGTCATAGTGCTGGAGAGATGATTCAGCAGTTAAGGGCACTGGGTTCTCTTACAAAGGAAGCAGGTCAGGTTCCCAGTACTGATATGGTAACTAATGATCCAGTCCATAACTATCAGATGGCCTACTCAGGAAGCCATTCACCTGGTACACTTACATACAGGCATACAAGGAGGCAAAACATTCACACAAGAAAGAAAGAAAGAAAGAAAGAAAGAAAGAAAGAAAGAAAGAAAGAAAGAAAGAAAGAAAGAGGAAGAAAGAGAGAGAGGAAGGAAGGAAGGAAGGAAGGAAGGGCAGAAAGGAGGGAGGAAGAGAAAGAAAAAGGAAGAAAGGAAGAAAGGAAGAAAGGAAGGAAGGAAGGAAGAAAGAAAGAGAAAGAAAGAAAGAAAGAAAGAAAGAGAAAGAAAGAAAGAAAGAATGAGAAATTAGCCTGTATTTTGGGGTGGTAAGGTAGAGCCTTTTGATTTGATGGTAATAAGGTAGAGCCAGATGAAGGAAGATTTCTCAAGCATTACAATATTTTGTGACACAGAAAATCTTTAATATTAATATGCAGCAATAGTCCCAGAATATCAACATCCTTAGGAACATAGAGAATGTAATTTGAATTTCTAGTTGTAGAAAAATAACATGCTAAAGCTCAGGTTGTTATACCAATTGTCTTACAGTCAATGCTCATTATATAACCAAAATAATCAGGGATAGGGGGAAACATGACACCACAATAAGGAATTAGTCAAAATAAGAATTGATAACTTTGTCAGGTATCTAAAAACTTAAAATTAACAGAAAAAATGGGAATAAAACTAGAAATATAGACTAAATTATGGTAAAAATTTAATAAATCCATAAATGAGTTTAGTAGTAGATTAGGAGAAGCCAAAAATGCTTTTACTATATTTGGTGAACAACAACAGAAACATTCCATTTAAAGTAAGAACTCGGCAAAGGCTGCCACCTGTCACCAACTCCCTCTTCAATATATTGCTTGAAACACTTGCTAGGCAATAAGGCAAGAAAAAGGAAATTTAAAGGAATACTGAATGGAAAAAGAGGAATTCAAGCTACCTATTTTCTGATGATATGTTTGTTTACTTAAGGGATGCTGAAACACTCCACCAGAAAACTCCTAGAAACGATTAACACTTCAGCAAAGTGGCAGGATAATATCAAAATTAGCCTTAAAATAACCGTAGCCCTTTCCTTTACACCAACAACAAACAACTGAGGAAGAAATTCAAGGAGAACTTCCCACTACAATAGCCTCAAAAATAAAATGGCAACAAACCTAACCAAAGAGACCACCAAGATCTCTACAACAAAATTTTAAACCCTTAAAGAAAGAAATTGAAGAACACAGTCAAAGATGGAAAAAACCTCCATGCTGATTAGATTGGGAAAATTAATATAGTGAAAATGGTCCATTCTACCAAAAAAAAAAAATCTTGGAAGATTAATGCAATCCCAATTAGAAATCCCAAGAGTTTTCTTCACAAGACTAGGCTAGGGAAAAAAAAAAAGTCCTTAATTCATTTGGAAAAACAGACCCCCGAATAGCTCAAACAACATAACCTAGTGAAAATAGGCAACACACGGGGGAGTGTTATTACCAACTTCAAACTATACCTAGAAGTCATAAAAAACAGCCTGGTCTGGCACAAAACAAGACCTGTTTACCAAGGAACAAAAACCGAAAATCCAAACTTGAGACATAAAAAATTCAGCCATCTCAATATTGACAAGGGGCCAAAAGACTACAATGTGAGAAAGACAGCATCTTCAGCAAGGGGTGTTGACAAAATTCGGATCCCCCCACTGTAGAAGAGGGAAATTAAACCCCTACCTCTTGCCCAATAAAAAAGTCAATCCGATGGAATAAAAGACCTCACATGCAACCCCAAACCTGCTGAAAGGGGAATAGAAGAAAAAGTTGGCAGCAGCCTACAAACAAGGCAGTAGGAAAAACTGTTCCTAATCGACAGGAGCTGTGCAAGAATTAAATGTGAAGTGACAAATGGGACCTCTTAAACTAAAGAGCTTCTGTACATCAAAAACAATCAAGGAAGTGAAGAGAAATCCCCAAACAGAGTGGGAGAAATCTTCACTGCAGAAACATCTGCAAAGCCATTGAATTTCCAGAATATATAAACACTCAAACAGCAAAGAAAGAAAACAACATGGACCCACTTTATAGATGGACAAAGATCTGAACAGAGACTTCAACAAGTGAGGGAATTAGAGTATTGCTGAAAAACATCTTAAGAAATGTTCAACATACACTAATCATTAACAATCAAATCAAAAACCTTTAAGATATCATCTTACTCCAAAGGACTGGCTGTAGGAATCAAGAAAACAAATGATACCAAGTGCTTGAGAGTTTGTGGGAAAGAAGAACACATCATCCATTCTGGCTGGGTATGGTAAAACTGTAGCACTATGTGGAAAGCACTGTGGAGAAACCCTGAAAAGACTTTGGAATGAAACGTGCCACCTGACCCAACCAATACCACTCCTGGATGTACCCCAAAGCTCACACCACTGCAGAGATAACATGCACAGCCATATTTATTGTAGCTCTTTCACAATAGCAAGGAGTGCAACGCAACCAATGCCCCTCAACGAGAGAGTGGATAGAGAAAATGTGGTACAATCTACAAATGGAGTTCTATGCAGCAGTATAGAAAGACGCATCATGAGATCGTTGACAGGAAAATGGCTGGGACTAGAGAGACGAATGCTGAGTGAAGTAACAACAGTCCTAGAGAAACAAACGACAAATGGTATCCCTCATCTGTGGAGTGCTAGTTGCCAATAACCTAGCTGTAAAGTATTTCCTGTGCAGGGCTCCCTGTGGCTTTTGTCCCAAGTAGTTGGGAGTGAATGCATATTGGAAACACCAACAAAACAGAAAGGACTCTGCAATCAAAGAACTGACTGAAAAATGAAACTCCTCTCAAAACAGTCAATTCCACATGGGAGAATTTGAGAAAGACTGAGAAGAATAATAAATCATGTTGGCAGAATGCATGAGCTCAGTTTGGGAGACTGTCCTAGATTGAATTAAGTAACAAAATCTTGTAATATATATGAATATATATATAACAAGATTATTTTTTATATATATATATATATATACTATTATTATATAGTATTATAATAAAATAGAAATAATTCACCGAACAACCAATAAGATAACCAAACCAATAAACAGGCAAGGCAACAAAGGGACAAGAAGAGTAATGGCACAACAAGACTACATATTTAATTCATGTCATAAATTGTTAAGTAAAAGTGAAACAAACAATATTCAAATCTTTGACTTTCATGAGTTAATAAAAATAATCATGATATGCAAGAATCCCAATTTACTTCAAGAAAAATAAAATTATGGTATATAGAACATCCCAAAACTAAATGCTGTTTAAAAATTTGAAAATCAGGCAGGCATGGTGGTGCCACCCTTTAATCTAGCACTAAGGAGGCAGAGCAGGTGGATCTCTGTGAGTTCAAGGCAGTCTGGTGTACAAATGAACTCCAGCCAGCTGGAACTTAAAGGGAGACCTGTCTCAAAAATACCAAAAAAAAAAACAAAAAGAAAAGAAAAAAGAAAAAAATGAAAATCAGCACCACATTCATTTATATTGCAAGAATTAAGAGTGAGAAACTGTAATCTCAAGAATAGGAGTCAAAACACCACTGTTTGATGAAAACTTCAGACATTCTTAGAGTAAATTGATACAATTATGTTTGACTTGGACCTTTTTATCCAAGGGAGGATATATACATTCCCTTATCTTGTATGTATACTACTAGGAATGCCCACCATAGAAAAAAGGGCAGGAGAATTCTGAAAGGTAATTTTCAAAACTGTCACTTTGTCCTGGATCACATTGGCCAGAACCGAGTTTATGAGCCATACCTAACTACATGTGAGTATAAGAATGCCCAAGAGTAGATTATTTGATGGACCCTGGCCATCTCCTTGACAGAAAGTGGTGTCTAGCTAACAACTAATAAAAAAAAAATGCAGTTGCTTTTTTTTGAAGGGGAAAGCAGCAATGTCATTTCCAGTCATCAAATTTTCCTCACTGTCAAAGAGCTACAATGCCATTCAGTTCTACTTTCAGTAACTGGAAAACATCAATAAATGCTATAATCTGCAGATAATGCATTGAAAAGCTTTCAAGTTAGAGCAGAAATAGGATTCCTGCAACTAATAATCTCGATCTGCCTAAGCATGGATTTCCTTCCTTCCTTTTTTTCTTCATCATTCATTCATTCATACCTTCTTCACCTTCTTTTTTGATATTTTTTAATTTCACAGCTTCTATTCGGCCTTCTGTAAATTTTTAAATGTGGGTTTTTTTTTAGGCAATGTTTTATTGAAGCTCGGTGCATTTCATACAAATCAAATTACATTACTAATAAAATCTATACCCATGCCCCCTTCTCTAACCCCCACCCCACCAGAGCTCATGCATTCTGCCAAACATGTTTTTAATCGTTTTCTCAGGCTCTCTCAGAATTCTCCATGCAGAACGTTACTGTTTCCAGCAGAAGGTCACCTATTCAGTCAGTTCTTTGACACAGACTTTACTGTTGTTGTTGTTGTTGTTATTGTTATTACTTCTAATATCCATCACTCCAAAATATGTACATATGCATGCCACATGTATCATAGGTTTTAGCATCTTCAGCTTATGATATTTTTTTTTATTAGGTTGAAAGATGTCATGTTTGAAGTCTCCTCCTTGGCAAGCCCAAACCACCATCAGTTGTGCTCTTGACCTCCACACTGGGGTTTTCCCTTCCCGTGGTCACCAAATGAGGTCCAGTAAGCACCGTGTCCTGCCTTGATCTACCTGTATTGGTCTCCGGTCTGCGTAGTCCAACAATGGCAGTCTATACTCTGAAGAAGTTGAAACTGCAGTAGTAGCTCAGTCCACAAGCTGGATGTCTCAGCAGTCCCCATCTGGCACTGAAGGTTTGGAGAATTCTTGGAGAGACATGAGTCTTCAGTCCATATTGGAAGGTTGAAAAGCTGTGTCTTCTCACATCTTTGAATGATGGCAAAAGCAGTGGCAGCCACAAGGTGGCTGCACTTGCTAGTAAGACAAAATAACTCTGCTCTTTTGTCTTTTTACTAAGATCTCAAGTTTTATACCTGAAGTACAATTTCTCAGGACTTACTATTTATTTATTTATTTATTTATTTATTTATTTATTTATTTATTAATGGTTATACATTCCTCTTGGATGTTTAAGGCCACACAGCCCAGATTAACCAAGGTTTTCGTTTTCTCAAGGTCAGTTGAGGATCTGGTCCTCAAGGGCCACTCAGGTTTTTTGTGAGGGAGGGAGCCCCTGGCTCCTTTTGGCTTTTCAATCACCAGTTCCATCCAGTCAAGGACAAAGTCAGGTTTTGCTAGACCAAGCTTTCCTTTTTGAAGCATAAACAGACATTCCTCTTTGTAGACTGGATACTGGTTGAAGTCCCATTAGTGGATCTCCAAGACCTCCCTGCACAGGAAGACTAGTGACTCACATTTGCAGGACATTTCAAGAGATGCTCCTATGCATAGTCCCCTGGGACTTAGTCAACCTCTGAGGGCAAAGAACAAAGTTATCCCTTAAGTCCCTCAGGCAAATTGCTATGGGCATTAAATATGCTTGTTAAGCATCCAGAAAGGCTCAGCTATAGCAGCCTGATACTTTTAACTACTTTATAAAATGTAGTTTTAAAATATTAATCAACACATAATAATTTTACATATTTATTTGAAATACAATGTGGCAGGTCAAAGTAACAAGCTCACCCTCATCCTCAAAATGTATCCTTTCTGTATGTTACCACTCTCCAAAATGTACTCTACTACTTATTTTGAAATATATAGTAAAATTCTGTGAAATACACACACACACATATATATATATATATACATGTACACACATATACACATAGATATATACATACATGTACACACACATATGTATATATATAAAATCTTACTATGATATGTAAAATTTAAAGCACAAAGAAGATGGTCATTGAACTACACTGTACATCGTTCTTGGTACATTTATTGCAAGCATATTGAAATGATACTAAATTATCTAAATGAATCTAAGAATAATTTCATTCATTTCGAGGCCTTTAAAAACTATGGGGCTGGAGAGATGGCCTAGCAGTTAAGAGCGCCTTGACTGCTCTTGCAGAGGTTGCGGGTTCGATCCCCAGCACCCACATGGTGGCTGAGAACCGTCTGTAACTCCAATTCCAGGAGAACTCCAGTTCCAGGGGAATCCGACACCCTCTTCTGACATCCGCGGCATTGCACATCACGGGTGCACAAACTTGCATGCAGATAATACATTCATACACATACACAAATAAATAAAAAAAAAATAAAAAAAAATAAAGTGCTGTACCACCAAGCCCAGCCCAAAGAAAATTAAAAAAAAAAAAAAACTATGTGATGAGCTTCTTCTGTAATAAGATGTTTTCAAAATAAAAATTACATTGATTAAATAAAAGACATTCATTTATACGTCTTTGTAACTATATTCAAATAATGTATGATGATATAATCTTCTCATTATAATTCTGAACTTTGACTTTTTATTTCAGTAGGTGATTGCATGGTTACATCATTGTAATTATATTATTTTTCTGTTACTTCTTTCTTCACTTGTTCATTCAGTTAGTTAGCAGTTCATTTATTCATTAATTAGGAGTGAGAAACAGTCTGACTGCATACCTTTGGTTGGACTGGAATGCCAGTCTTCCCATCTAGCTCTTACAATTGCTTGGATTTCAGGCTTGGGCCACCACTCTTGGAACAATTTTTCTTGACTGGATATTTTTCTCCTTAAGGTTTGTCTTCCAAAACATTTGAAAACAGTATTATGTTTTTCAGTTTCCCACACTTTAGACTTTGTAGGACTAACTCTATTTCCATTCAGTCTTTGGCTGATAGAGCAAGAATCTCTGAAAACTGTCTTTACTTTAATATCTTCACAAAGGTAACCAGAGAAGTCAGAGCATAATGTTCTCACACTTCACTCTACAATGTCTCTGCAAAGTTCCAGGCTGAGCAGGTACATGGTCTGCCATCGATGTTGCTGCAAGGGACAGTTTAATTCAAGACTTTTCCATAGGCTGGCATGAGTCTCCAGAACAAGACTGTCAGACTGTTTCCTATAAATACAGCAAATCTATGACATGTCCTCACAGTTAGCAGCCTATAACTAATGTCTTTTTATTTTCATCTAAAATGAAAGAATAATCCTCAATCTGTAGTTGTATACACTGCCAATACTGACTACCAAAGTTTGCATGGAAATCCTTTCCAGTCAAGTACCTACTTTCAGTTCTTGTGAACACTCAAACTGTGGAGGTGAGTGGTATTAACCACCCTTTAATTCCAAACCCAGTATACCTTATAAACTCCATAATTCATTATTCTTCAAGTTGGTCATTCATTCTGCCAAATGATTAAAAATGAGTCTTTTGAGTCATTTCACGTACTGAGGATAGCTAACCCTAACAGGGTTAAGAATGGAGGTACACAATATAAGAACACCTTCAATGAGTAGAAACCTTATTTTCAAAATTCTCAACATAAAACCTGAGTATTACTCCAATGCCCACAGTGAGCAATCAATAAATTCTAGTAGAGTTTTTAAGGAAAAGAATGACTCGTTTCTTATTTAAAGCTCATGTCTAAAAACTAAGCCATCTGTACAGTTTTATTGTTCCCCACGGTAAGAGAACTATCAATGCTTGCTAAAGAGATGGTTATTTAAATATAAACCCTGAAGTCCACTAAATCAAAATATTTGTGTGTCATATAAATGATTAATCCGTAATGAATATAGGCTCACTACTAATTTAGAACCAACAGCAAGAAATACTTCAGTGTCCTAGAAATCAAGAGAAAGTCTGTAATATTCCTTTTCATGGGACAAATTCTATTTAAAATACTTCTAAATGTACAGTTACATATCTGAAGTATTCATCATGTTAGGTAATTTAAACGAGTGAGAATCAGTAAAAATCAAACAAAATGAAACAAAAAAATTCTGAGAAATATGTTCCAAGTATTAGGATTTTAGTTCAGCTGGCAAAGTTATGTACAAGATTCTGAATTTGATCCCCACTATCAATAATAAATAAATCTGTCCAAGTTCTTGATAAATTTCCCAGCATCTCAATATACCAACATCTAAAAGAGTAGTCAATGAATACTCATAAGTATATTTACCTTTAACTCTAAAAGGTACTAAAAGGTACATACCTTTTCATATACAGATGTTTCGGAATGACATGGTGGAAAATACTTGTAATACCAGTACTCAGGTGGCTAAGACAAGAAGATATCAATCAGTTGAATTAGTTACAGTGTGAGACCCTGTTTCCAAAGACTCAAAATTTTAAAAAATGTTTATGATTTATTTGTGAATCCTTTAATGATGAAGTTTTACTTGTAATAATATCTCTGAAAATTGTATGTTTGACATAATTACATTAGAGTTAAAATAGCAAAAAAAAAAAACCAAAAACAGAAAACAAACATCAGAGAATGATGAATACAATTAATGATTAATTTAATGCCAGAAATAGAACCAAATGTTAGCTCTGAAGCTTTCTTTGAACAATGCAAAATTGCCACAGTATTTCCACAATGAAAGCAATCTAATCGCTTTGGTTGAATGTAGTGAGGTATAACTTTTCTTTTTTTAAACTTTTCTAGAATATGGCTGTCCACCATTCATTTTAATACACAGAGAAAGTTAAACTAATACAGATGCTTCACCCTTGAATTAACCTATCACATAAATCTTGGTTATACTCTATGACTATTGACACTCAAACATTATACAAACCCTTCCCTTATAAACAGAAAAGTATACCCATTTGATCTAAATGATATTTCTAAAGCCTAACAATTGGTGACTTAGCTAATGAATATTTCAGTATCAATAATATACCAAAATCTATAGTTATAGTTAGATGTGCTTAAATCAGCAACTAGTCTCTTATTACTATATATCAATCATATGTGATTTCAATATAGGACATTCAGCATTACTGTGCCAACATTACAGTTCCTGAATAAGAAAGCTTTACTCTTAAAATTACGAATGGAACCAAACTCACAGGATACCTTCCTACAGTTATCTCTTGTCCCTGGAACTGTCTCCTGTAACTGTACTCTGAGTCCAGCCACACTCACCATTTTATTCAAAACAGTATCTTCAGTTTCAATTGGGGAAGGACAAATTTGGAGTCACCCTTATCCAACAATCTAGCCTTTTCATTTCTAGTTCTAGAATATTGGATACACACCATAGCAAATATACTTTCTCATTCTTCATGCCTTCAATGAAAACTGACTCATGCCCTGTCCTTCAGCACTTTGGTATGTTAATTCTTAAGGACACACACATTCATTCATTAAGTTTTGGGGGATAATACCAAACTGAGATTCCCAGGAAACAAGTGAGTTTTCCAAAATTTATTAAATTAATTAGTCCAGATTCTATTTTATAATTCATTCCTACAAGGAAAGGTATTACCAAGTTAAATAATAACAATTGAACACAAAGACAACCTGGTAGCCATCACCATCAATAGACTGATAAAAATGCCAGTGTTAAGTGAATGTAGTAAGCTCTGAATTCCTCAAAACCTGACTTTTTGCCATTCTTTTTGTTTAAAATATTCCATAATGATATTACTGACCTTTCAAGCATCAATTTCCTGATATATTAGATGAATAAATAGAAAATCCATTTACATGATTGAGTGAATGAAGCCTCTGTCAACTAGAGTTCTCTCGTGAAGCATGGCACATTTCAGTGACTCATTTAGTCCTCTAGTTCTGCTTGAGATTGACTCCATTAAACTGAAAACTAAATATAATTGGCTGCAACTCTAACATAAAATGTAAGAATGAGCATTCAATTAGGAATATGCTTTGCATGAATAATTTTATGAATGATTTTTAAAGCATGCTTCTTTGGCTCCTGTATTTATAAGAATTAGAGTAATCTAAATGGAACAGGAAATAGAATAATTCAAGTTTTTCACAAATAGCAAACTATTACTTTATTTTTAAAAGGAACTAGCTTATAATAAAATTCAATATACAAAGATTTAGAATGAAAGAGATATCTATAAATAATCCATTTGCTGTGCCATAAAAGAATTAACTGCTTGTATTAACTGCTTGTAATAGAAGGGATGTATAATAAATACTTAGTGTTAACATATACCAAAAAGGAAACAGAAATTTTCATGTAAGTACTAGGATGCAGGCTAATGGAAGTGTTTTAGTATACAGTCACAGCACAAGTATTTTAATGCTTAATCAGTTGACACTGCTGCTGGGGGAAGTTTACAATCTGTGGCCTTGCTAGAGGAAGCACATATGTAGGGACAGGCTTTGAAAGCTCATAGCCATGTCCCAATCCAGTTTCTCTCTCTGCCACCTATCCCTGCTTGAGGATGTGAGCACGCAGCCTTCCACACTGGCTGCCTCCTGCCATGCTGTATGGCTAAGATATACATTTATCCCTCTGGAACTGTGAGCCAAATGAACCCTTCCTTCTATAAATTGCCTCAATCACTGTGTTGTACTACAGCAACAGAACAGCAACTAATAGAGAAATCGGTACCCAAGGGTGGTCTGTTTCTGTGAGGAATTTGACATGTTGAAGGTTAGACTAGATAAGTGCTTGAATGACGTAAGCAGACCTCAACAGGTAATTCTAGTAGAAACCATTAAGAAGAGGCTCTTTTGAAAAAGGGACCAGAACCATTAAGGATGAGCCAAATATTTGCATTAGAACGATAGAAATAGTATCCTCAGAACAAGATCCTTATCCAACTTGTAAATGGAAAAGCCCTAGGAAGTTTTCTTTTCCTACAAAACCACAACATACAAAAGCTGCTGTTAACTCAGGTGAAGAAGCCAAAGGTCTAACCCAAATTGGTAACAAAGTCTGGTACTGTCCTTCATGTTGTTCTGGCTTTAGAAGAGTGAAGAATGCAAGAATGGGGAAACAGGTAGTAGAAGCTTCCTTCATGGATTCATGGTGAAGATGGGCATAATGTAGGCTAAAAAGGCCCTGGGATGCCAAGAGGCTATTGCATGAGCCAGTGAAGGTCAAGAATGGATGGCAATAGAGATTCAAAAATGTTGGAAATGCCAAAGCCATGAGACATTTGCCAAAGTGACCTATATAGAAAGGGTGGTACCAGACAATGAGAGAGACGTATGTTGCATGCAGCAAATCTGGAGGAGCTGGCCATATATGATAACCTTTAGAACTAAAGTCGAGACATTGGTCATAGAGCTGCAGAACTTGTTATTTGCCATGCTGGTTTTCAGTTTTGCATTGCTCTGATAATTTCTCAATAAGCTTCCATTTTTCCTTTTTGGACGAGGATGTGTTTTAAATGTCATTTTATTTTGTAAGTATATAATTTGTCTTTTGATTTTACAGGCACTTCCAGTTAAGGAATTGCCTTGAATCTCATCTGATTCCTGTGCCTGCCTGAAGATGCGATCACTTAGCACTCTGCTCTGCCTGCCTCCTGTCATGCCTCCCTGCCATGATGAACTTTTATCCCTCTAGAATCATAAGCCAAATAAGGTCTTCCATCCACAAGTGGCCTTAGTATGGTGTTGTATCACAGAAAGATAAAAGTAACTAACACAAGTTGTTATTACAAAATACCCTAGAAATGTATATATAAATAACTTGATTTAAGAACTGTAAGAAACAAGACTGCATTAAAATTTTTTACTCAGTAGCATCAATAAAAATAACAATAATGGAGTTTATTATTTACCATGTGAAGTGCTCTGCTGGATGGCTTTTATTGACAACATTTCACACCTGTGTAGAGGCAACCACAATTGAGGAATTTGTGATCATGCCTATAGGGCATATTTTGATTATTTACTGATATGGGAGGGCTGACAAAATGCTGGAGAGGTTGTGGGGAAAGGGGAACACTCATCCACTGCTGGCATGAATGGAAACTCATACAACCACTGGGGAAAGGAGTGTGGAGAACCCTTAAAAAGACAAAAAAACAAAGAAGTAAGAAAACAAATGACCTACTCAAAAGATGGAGTAAAGAGCTGAACAGAGATTTTAACAGTGAGGAATTAATAATAGCTGAGAAACAGCTAAAAAAGTGTTCAACATCATTAATAATTAAGGAATTGCAAATTAAAACCACTCTCAGATATCATCTCACTCCAATACAACTGGCTAAGATCAAAAACACAAAAGACACCAAATGCTGGAGAGGTTGTGGGGCAAGGGGAACACTCATCCACTGTTAGTGGGAATGTAAATTTGTACAACCATTACAGAAAGCAGTGTGGAGAACCCTTAAAAGTCTCAAAATGAGCCTACCACCTGACCCAGCCATACCACTCCTGTGTATATACCCACAAAACTCATCCTACCACAAACATACATGCACATCCATGTTTATTGCAGCTCTCTTCACAATAGCAAAGAGCTGGAACCAACCCAAATGCCGCTCAACTGATGAGTGGATGACAAAAATGCGATACATCTACACAATGGAGTACTACTCAGCAGTAAAGAAAGATGACATCATGACCTTTGTAGGTAAATGGATGGAACTAGAAGCCATTATGCTATAGTCCCAGAAAAACAAGCAGCAAATGGTCTCCCTCATTTATGGATGCTAACCAAATCCCCAGATGAAAGGCAAGCTGAACAATGTTATTATATTTCTGTTTATCTGAAAGCAACTATGTTGTTATAATGTAAATCTCTTAACAGACTCTAGAATCAATCCACCACTTACTTTCAGATTCTCTAATTACTGTATATGGGTGGAAACATATTTTAGAGTAATATAAAATTAAAGGAGGAAAATGTGAATTCCTAAACATAAAAAAGACAGAGAAAGATGCAGGATAGTTATGGCAGACTGCATGATCTGGGGTGGGGTGGGGAGAAAGGAAAGGGGAATATGCCTAAGCTAAACTGAGAAATGATGTCTGAAATACAAAACATTAACAGAAGCATTATATTAAAAAAAGACTCAAAATGAGCCTTCCACCTGACCCAGCCATACCACTCCTGGGTATATACCCACAAGACTCATCCTACTGCAAAGATACATGCACATCTATGTTTACTGCAGCTCTTTTCACAATGGTTAAGAGTTGGAACCAACCCAAAGCCCCTCAGCTGACAAGTGGACAGAGAAACTGTGGTACATCTACACAATGGAGTTCTATGCAGTGGTAAAGAAAGATGACCTCATGAACTTTGCAGGTAAATGGATGGAACTTGAAGCCATTATGCTAAGTAAGACAGTCCCTAAAAACAAATGAGGAATGGTTTCCCTCATTTGTGGATGCTAGTACCAAATCTCCCAATTGAAAGTCAAGCTGAGCAGTGTTATTGTTATATTTCTTTCTATCTGAAAGCAACTGTGATGTTATAATGTAAATCCCTTAATGAGTCCTAGAATTAACTTACCACTTACTTTCAGACATGGTAATTAGTGTATATGGAAGGTACATAATCATATTTTAAAGTAATATAAAATTAAAGGGAAAAATTGTGAACTCCCAAACATATATCAGAGTTAACATACGGTTTATTCCTAGAAAACATAATTCCAGAACATATGTAGTGTTTTGTTTATATAGTCATATTTTGGAGCAATACAAATGGGAAGGAACAAAAACATAAGGACTGGGTCAAAGAACTGATTGATGCAGTTAAATTCTGCCCAAAACAATAAACCTTTGCAGAGAAAAAATTTAAAAAGACTGAGAGAAAGATGCAGAATATTTATGGCAGAATCCATGATCTGGGGTGGGGTGGGGAGAAGGGAAAGGGGAATATGTCTAAATTGAACTGAAAAATGATGTCTGAAATACACAAAACATCAATAAAAGTATTAAAAAAAGAAAGCAAGCTGAGCGTGGGGCTGAGAAGCAAGCCAGCAAGCAGTGCACCACTAGGTTCTGGGCCCACAGTTCCTTTCCTGAGTTCCTGCATTGGCTTCCCTTGATAATAGACTGAGTTGTTTTTTGTTGTTGTTGTTGTTTTTGTTTTGTTTTGTTTTGTTTTGGTCTTTTTGAGTTGTAAGACAAAAATCTTTTCCTCCAGCTTGGTTTTGGTCAGTGCTTGGATTGGGGATATTGCTATGATGGGCCTGGCCATGTGTGTCTGGGAAGATTGGGGAAATTTTATGAGCTTTGGTCTGGAAAATTGCCCTGAGCACAGTGAGCTGTAGGAACTTGGAATGTTGAAAGAGATAAAGATTATGGAGGCTTGCCTTGCGAAACTTGAAGGGAAGCAAATATTCTATTGAGAATGTTTGCGTGGAATTAAGAATTTTTAGAACTGAAACCTTGTGTGCTTTATTGGGACAGTTGATATGGGTTACCTGGGGCTGAAGCCAGCTGTGAATAACAAGAGGCCTGTACCATCCAGGTGAAGTCTTCTGCTTGGCATTTTCTCCAGGTCAGCTCCTTAGCTGTGGCTTAGAAGGAGCCAAGGCTGCACATCAAACTGTCCAGAACTTGACAAAGTATAAGGGCCTCCCAGGTTGCACTGATTTTAAGTGCATAAAAGAGTCATGCAGGGAAGCTGAGGACTGGCACTGTGTGAGGCCAAGAGAGGTCATTGGTGAAGGTACATCCCTAGTTTCCATGGATATCCCAAAATATGGTACTGGAAATACCAGTACCATGAAACAACCACCTAGGGCTGTGGCAGGTGGGGAATGGAGCTAGCCTGGGCTGATAAGACAAGTTGTATATGCTCTGGAGGGCGGAGCCAAAGAAGCTGAGCTGTCCAAGCCATTTGGAGCCAAGAGGATTATAAATTAATCCCAGAGGTTTAATATTGATCTATACTGACGAACTTGCTTTTTGCTTAGGTGTGTCCAAATCATTCCTTTTGAAATAAGACAGTTAGTAACTTATTTTGGATTTTGCAGAAGCCCATATTTGAGACATCAGATTATTTTTAAAAGATATTGAGCTTTTATTTATTTATTTATTTATTTTATTTATTTTTGGTCTATTTGACACAGGGTCTCCCTTTAGTCCCAGCTGTCCTGGAGCTCCCTATGTAAACCAGGCTGGCTTTGAACTCACAGAGATCCATCTGCCTCTGCCTCTTGAGTGCTGGGATTAAAGGCATGTACCACTACCTGCGATATTGAGCTTTTAAAGTACTCAAATTTTTGAGTCTGAAGAGATATTTCAATTGTTAAGAGCACTGGCCAGTCTTCCGAGGACCTGGGTTCTGTTCCCAGCACCCACATGGTGGCCAACAACCATCCATAACTTCAGTTCCAGGGTAGCCCGCCCCCTTTTCTGACCTCTACAGATAATATACAACATGGTGCACATACTTACATACATGTAAGCAATGCTTTCATACATATAAAATAAAAAATATTATTTAAATATATTTCAAAAAAGTGATTTTTAAAGGACTGTGGTACTTTTTTTTTTTTTTTTTAAGACAGGGTCTCTGTGTAGCCCCAGCTGTCCTGGAACTCACATTGTAGAACAGGCTGGCCTTGAACTCACAAGTATCCGCCTGCCTCTGCCTCCCAAGTGCTAGGATTAAAGGCGTGCACCACCACACCCAGCTAGGACTGTGGTACTTTTTAAGGTGTGCTGTTTTATGTTGTAATATTAATATTAACAATTAGAATGGTCAAGCTGACAAGGGGTCAATCATGCTAACCTGAAGCACCTGGGTAGAGGGAACAAACCCCAACTGTAGAATTTCTTCCCTTAGATGGGACTCTGGCCATGTTTAGGAGGCATTTTCTTGATTCTTCAGTGATCTGGGAGGTCTCAGCTTTGTGAGGACAGTGTCACCTTTAGGCAGGTGGTCCCTTTTGTATATAAGAAAGCAGTCTGAGCACTGGCCGGCAAAACATCTGGTAAGCAGCGCTGGCCCTTGGTCTGTACTTTGGTTCCTGTCCTCAGCTCCTGGCCTCTCTTCTCTCTATGATGAACAGCAAACTGAAGGAATAATAAATCTTTTCCTCCCAATGTTGGTTTTGGTCAGTGTTTTATCACACCAATGGAATGGTTAAACTTTCAATATTCATCTTAAGCACATGATAGTAATGAGAAGAGCAACACTCTGAAGTATTGTGGACAGCAACTAAAAGACAAAACATGAAGCAGGTAAAGAGAACATTTCATTTATGAACAAAATCTGGTACTCAGTTGAAGGAGACTGAATATTGAGATGTTTCTTTTTCTTTGGTATTTTTGAGACAGAGTCTCCCTTCTTCCACTGGCCTGGCCTGAGCTCACTCTGTAGACCAGGCTGGCCTTGAACTCACAGAGATCCGCCTGCCTCTGCTGGGATTAAAGGTGTGCAACACCACGCCAGGCTGAGATGTTTCTTTTGCTAATACTTTTAACTTTAATAAGGTGTTTAACTTCTCTAGTCCTCATAGTAGGTCAATGAGAATTGAAAATAAAAGGTGTGCCTATCTTACAAACTTTCTTTGAACATTCAGTAAGAACTACTCTGGTTTATATTATTGTTAGAGCAACATTAGCAAAAGAAAAGACACACAGAAAGGGGCATGCATGCATGTAGCATTATTACCCTATCACTAATGCATGTTAAGCACCAAAATCTAATAAATCTTGTAACTGAAATGTAATTACTTCAGAATAAGTAAAGAAAATCTCAGGATTGCGTGCCCCTGCCCTGCCTCTCCTGTTGCACCAATGTCTTGTTTGTTTTCTCCCAAATTTTCTATACCTCAGGCAAATCCTAATCCTTTCAAAGCCTAGTCTGTCTGGATTTTACAGATGTGCACCATGTTCATTGGGCACACACATATTTTTTTTCTTGTCATTATTTTCAAAACAATACACAAGCATTACATTGTATCCTAATATAACTGTATAATCTACAGATACTGATCTTGAGAATGAACGTGGTATTCCCTGTACCATGCCATTCTATATAAGGTGCATGACCACCCATGGGTTTTAGAATCTGCAGTGTATTCAGGTATCAATCCTCCATGGGTACTGAGGGACAACTCTATATATCCATTGTATAATGACTATATTTAACCTTTGCACAAGTGACTTTAATTTTTAAGAACAACATAAGGTATGATTAAATAATTAAATAAGCTCTAATTATGGATACAGTATCTTAATATCCTAAAATAGCTAATTCAGCTGGCTAAATATACCTAGAGAAGATCATTGTTTTAAACAATATGAGAACTTAGTACAACATTACTTTGGCAGAAAATTATAAAAGTAAGTTTTAATGATCTACTTCAACAAGAAATATCACAGCTTGGTTTTTAAATAAGAATAATCATTAGCACCAATTATAAATGGTTTCCTGGCAATATAACCCTTAAAAATTTCAAATCGTTCATTGTAAATGGAACTTGGTTGTTTTAAATATGCTCTTCAAATAATTGAGGCTCTTGGCCTTGCAATTCAAATATCCAGCTTAGACTCTAATGTATTTAAATGTATAAAAATGTATCGCATGGCTTTCTGCAAACCATCTTTGATTTCATGAATGTAAATGGTCTCATTAGCCAAGATGGCCATGGGCATAAAGCATCAACCTGGTCTAAAAGTGCATTGTAAATGCTTTAATAATTCTTGGGCAAATTTTGAGAATTTTAATGTTTCTTATCTGTCATTCATGAAATGAACAAAAGACAAAAAGGATAGAAAAGAACGTCACAGCTTGGAAGAGCTGAGGCAAAACTTAGAAATCTCAGCTGTTCTGCTGTCATCTAACGAGAGATTCTCTTTCAAATTATCTGAAAACATTTTAGAAGAGAACGAAGAGACTAGAGTTTTGAAGTAGTAATCTCTAAGGAAACTCTTGAATAAAAAAGAAAACTCAAAGAAAAGCCTAAGGGAAATAAAGTCAAAAATGACAGAATCTTCCTACCCCCCTCCATCTGCCATAATCTTTTGTCATAACTTGTAATAAATAGCTTTCTCTAATTGAGACTCTAATGAATGCTAACAGAACACAAATGAATTTTTAGGGTTTAAAGGTGAAAAATAAAACAAAACAAAACAACAACAACAAAAAAAAAAACCAGCTTAACCAAATATAATCTGTATAGACCAAGATTTTTTACATGTTTTTGGCTTTTTGAGACAGGCTCTTCCACAGCTGGCCTGCAACTCAGCTGGCCTGGAACTCACTATGTAGACCAGTTTCTTCTAGATATGGGAGAGATTCACCTGCCTCTGCCTCAGGAGTGTTATGAATAAAGACATACATTACCATGCCCAGCTCACTATACATAATTGTTAACAAGTTTAAAACATATTTATTTCTATATGTTAAGAGAAAGGATTTATTGAGAGAACTAGAGATGGGGAAGTTAATGTACACTTTGCATCCCAATGGCCAATTTCCTAAAAGAAGAAATGTAATCTGTTAGTTCATTGTCACGGTGGTGGTTATAAGAACAGATACTATTGCATACAACATTAATGAAGTTTCAAATTTCCTTTGGAAGTCACCTTTCCTGTCACTACAGTAGATAAAGCAGTCAGAGAACTGAAACAAATTTCTTTTTCTGATACTCAGTTGAAAAATGCACAGACATATTTTTTTACTGATTAATTAGTTGTCCCTCAATTATCTGAGTTTATTTTAAAATCTATAAAGCTTAGAATTCAAATATTTTAAACTGAACCCATCCATTTCAATCCAGTGTAAAATACACGCAGGTAACAGTGTCTCACTTTGATTTCTGTTTTGCTATGTTAAAACTCTGAACAAAGCAACTTAAGAGAGAAAATTATTTATTTGACTTACACTTCTGGGTCCCAGTCTGTTGTTGAGGGAAGTCAGGTCTAGAATTCAAACAGGATGTTGAAACAGAAAACACAGAAGGATGCTGCTTGCTGTTGTGGCCAGGCCTCCTTCTCAGCTAGCCCAGGAGTACTCTGCCAGGACACCCTGCTACCTGAAATGAGCTTGGCCTTCCCATGTCAGTCACCAAACAAACTGCTCACAGATATGCCCACTGAACAATCTGAACTGGGAAATCTCAATTGAGTCTTCTCAGGTGATTCCAAGCTGTGTAAAGACTTAAACTAACTAGGCCATTTAGCTCATCTCCTTGCCTGCTGAGTCGATTTTAGTGGATAACTCCTATTTAGCCAGCTAGGACCACTGTCCTTTCTTTCACACAGCTATGCTATCTTCTTTGCATTGCTCCTAGCTAAGGTTCCATTATCAAATTAAAATGTGTAATATAAATTCTCCTCTTTTAATCACAAACTATAAACCTCAGGACAATTATATTCATTATATTAGAAATAGGTCTCTACTTAAGTCATAGGAAGTTATGACCTCCCTGGAGTCTAAGTTCCTGAATAACTGAGAAGTTTTTATAAAATTGTTGCATCACCCTGGGCAACCCAACTAACTCTACTCATTAAGGGGAAAATGTTTCACACAGACTCTTCTTCACCTTCAAAAATTATTAAAGCCCAAATTCCTGATATTCCTTGAAGCCAAGAACCAGTCAGAAAATGAGACTTCAGAAATAGACACAGTTTAGCCTAACTGCTGGTTAATTTGATCTCAGAAAAATAACAGCAGTTCAAGTGTTCCACTCTCTGATGTCATTCTCAGCTCAAACTGGTTTGTTATTTGCCTATTCCCTTGCTGAAATTGGCAAATAAGTTATTTTCTACCTTCTAAATTTTCGTACCATTTTTATTTAATATTAATGATGCTTCTGAAGAGGATTTTGTAAATGAAAGTAAATTTAAAATGAAATACATTTTATGAAATTGGTAAATGTTGGAGGCTTTGTTGCTTGTAGGCATAAGAAAAAGAGCAAACTGAGTGGAAGAGACTATTATTTCTCCTAACATTGTTGCAGGATGCAAGGGCAGGTTGTTTGTATAAAGGGAATTTTGAGTGATCTTCCTCTGACTCGCAAAAGCAAATTGATCCCTCTCTGTGGGGTGTTCCCATCAAGCTTTTTGTATCAAAGAATACTTCGTCCATTTTGGAGGTTGGGTGTTCCCTCAAGCATTATGTTCTTGAAAAAAGTCATCCATTCCCTCTCCTTGAGTTCTTCTAACCCAGCAAGGAAGAAATTATATAGGGGTTAAAGGAAAGGCTCTTGTAAACCAATGCACCTAGGAATTTCAGTTGGGATTCTGTCAATTTAATATTACAAGTTAATTGGCCACTGTAAGCTTCATTTCCCTCAGCTAGTAAGACAGATAAATTGAAACTCCCTAGTCTTGCCCTTTTTATTATTGCAAATATATATTTTATAAAAGATAAATTTGAAAGTATTTTTGAAATTTTTGCTACAAAATATTCTGTAGATGAATATGAAAATGAAGAAAATGTTGTGTCATTCTTCAAAATGTTTTTGCTTAGTTGGGACTCACATAAGTCTGTTAGAAGTTTGCTGTGCCCTAAAGGCTAAAATGAGCTTCCTGGCATATTGCCTAATAAGAGCACTGAGCTGAATGCCTACCTTGTTATCATGGGAAAAGTTAAAGGGGATGGAGAGAGATCAAGAGCTTTATGGAAGGATTTTTGAAAAAGTATCCATAGTATTTAAAAGAGCTTTCAGTCATTGGTTAATATTTTCACAAATAAATGGAATTTCCAAAAATACATTAAATAACTTAACATCCAACCAAGAAGTAATTGAAAGTAGTTGTAAAAAAATAAATAGAAAACTAAGTTTATAGCACTGTTCATTGTGTATTTATTTGCAAAATGGCAAGTTATCTTTCTCATAAAAATGCTTTTTCAGAAATATAATTCTGGGTCTTACTAAATACATCTGTAATCCTCTAAATAAAATTTGGGACACTGATAAAGGTAAGGGTGTCTCCACCTAGCCTGATGGACCTGTAATTGATCCACAGGATCCACATGGCAGAAGACAGCCTACTCCTATAAGGTGTCCTGTGGCCTCCACAGTTATTACTTGGCACATATGTATGCACACACAAATAATTATAAAGATATTTGGTTTGGGTAAGTCAATAGTGTAAACAATGTCATATAATTCAAGAATTGGTTCTTTATTAATTATTATCTTTTAGGATAAATTCACAAGTCAATTTCTTTGAAAATATCTCCTGAATTCCCTTACAACTTCACATAAATCCTACTTACATGCTCACAGATGACAACAGTTTTCTACCTCTTCTGTTTTACTAATCTCTATGCCCTGCTAGATTCCTTGGGTTTACTCCCACAGTAAAACAACCTGTCTGGTTTAAGCTTTTCATTTCCCAGAATTGCATTTTACAACAGCAACTCTAAATATTGTTAAAATTACATTGTGAATAGGATATAAACTGTTCAATGGCACATTCTAATGAAAGGGGTTGTTATGTGGAACTAGATTTGTGGTGTTACAATACTGAACTTACTCTCAAAGATGCCATGTTTTCTTCACCCAAAATTGGAAGCATTACTTAGAGCACATACCTTTTCAGCATAGAATGCACCTCAGGTTCTCATTTGAGAGGAAGAGTTTCTCCAAGAGAAAAGAGGGAGACAAGAGTGTGAAAGAAGGATGTGGCCAAGGATCAGAGAGATCAAATCAAAATGGAGGAAGGAATAAGCAAGACATAGAAAACAGAAGGGATGACTGTTACATACCTCTTCTGCATCTGCCTTGTGTGTGTGTGTGTGTGTGTGTGTGTGTGTGTATGTGTGTGTGTGTACATATAGAGGCCAGAGCTTAATAATAAGTATCTTCCCTATTGACCAGCCAAAACCCACCTGAAATCTGCTTCGTTCTAGCTCCCCAGCAATACAATTAGATCACTTACTGATGGCCTGGCTTTCCAATATTGGTATCAAACTTAACCTCCTCACACTAACCACTGAGCTGTCTCTGCAACCCCTCTGCCTCTGATAATTTTTTTCACATCCACTTAATTTATTTGTGTGCCAAGGGAGGGAGATGTGCAATGTGGAGGTCATAGTAACTTCTGAGACTCTAAATCTATTCTTTCTACCATGTGGGCTCTGGTGCTAGAACTTGAGCTATCAGCCTTGGTAGCATGTCACACTACATACAGACCTATCTTGCTTGCCCTGCCTCTGTTATTCTCAGTGTAAACTGCTTTATCAGCGACTACTTGTAGCCTGACTGTCTATGCATTCTTTCAGACCACACATCATATTCACAGGATAAAATTCTGGCCTGTCCCTACTTATCTCTACCAGTGGTCAGAGAAAATCAATGTGTATTGTCATAGAACTATGATTCTCTCCATCCAAGAACTTATTTCATCTTGTAATTGAGCACTTATCAGAATGATTTGATTGATGTCTACATTCTTTTCTAGACCATAAGCAATGTAAAAACTAATATTAGATTTGTTCTGCTTAACAATCTATACCCAGCCTTTGTCACAGTAACTGGCATGACTCTAATAGGAACTAGATAGGAACTTTTGTATGAGTGAATAAATTAATGGATTTCAAAATAAGATATTGTAGACTTAGTAATATCACATAGTGAAAAACAATTTTATTACCCTACATTGAAATTCTGATTATTCACAGGACATTTACACTTAAACATTAAGCTTTATTAAATATTTTTCTTATTTCTTGAATACAGATTGAGATTTTAAGCTACAATTTTATTCAGTGTGAACATACTTTGAGATTTGTTAAATGATTTACCCAAAGAAAATGTTATTTTTAAAAATTAGACTAGAACTTTAAACCCTTCCTATAAAAAAACTACTGTAGGATGTTTTTTATCTTACAACATATTTTATTTATCTTTTTCTCTATTATCTTTTTTAAAAGTCCTATTTTAAGTAATTGGATATTTAGTTTTAAAGTAATTTGACTCAAATATTGCCATAGAAGTTTCTTTTACATTCTCGAATAGTATTCAATTCTTTTCTTTCTCTTTTGGGACATAAGTAAGACACTCATTTTATGATCTCAAAGCACAAAGAGCATTAAAAATTGAACAGTTTATTAAGGTCAGGTATTCCATGATCAATGAAAAGTCATAAGTCAGTAGATAGAACATACTAACATGTACAAATCCTTTACTGACATGTTCTCAAGGCAATGAAACTAAAGAAATTAAATTCAGTTCTTTTAAAACACCAAGAATGGGGGCTGGAGAGATAGCCTAGTGGTTAAGAGCGCCGACTGCTCTTGCAGAAGACCCGGGTTCGATCCCCAGCACCCACATGGTGGCTGAGAACCGTCTGTAACTCCAATTCCAGGAGAACTCCAGTTCCAGGGGAATCTGACGCCCTCTTCTGACCTCCTAGGCATTGCACGACACGGGTGCACAAACCTCCATGCAGGAAATACATTCACACACATAAATAATAAATAAATAAAATTAAATTAAATTAAAAAAAAACACCAAGAATGTAATTAAATGTTTTGTTAAAGAAAAATATTAATGGTAACTGAAATACTATAAATAGCCGGACATGGTGGCCTACTCCTTTAATCCCAGGAGACAGAGGCAGGTGGGTCTCTGGGAG
>VZQC01003815.1:632481-766263 GCA_009823505.1 Rhizomys pruinosus | reverse complement strand
TATATATTTTTTTTTTTGTCTTTTAGAGACAGGGTCTCCCTGTAGTCCCAGCTGTCCTGGAACTCACTCTGTAGACCAGGCTGGCCTTGAACTCACAAAGATCTGCCTGCCTCTGCCTCCCAAGTGCTAGGATTAAAGGCGTTCGCCACCACACCCGGCCTGTTTATATTTTTTAATGTGTACCCCTAGATGCTTATCTCTAAAATAGAAATGAAAGTGTCTCCTTGAAAATGTTGGTTTAAGTATAGGTCTGTCTAGAAAATATGTACGATATATAGTGATGTTTGTAAGAATTTGTAAATAGCTACATGCCTATTAAACAAAAATCAGAGATAACTGATTATAATGTGATTACTTGGGTATTAATGATTTTTATTACTGAATCCTTTATTGAGTTATTAATATACTTAAACTTATATAAAAATGCATAATGAGGGTCTGGAGAGATTATTCAGTGGTTAAGAGCACTGGCTGATATTTCAGAGGACCTGGGTTCTGTTCCTAGCACACACATGGCTGTACCTCCAGGTCCAGAAGAACTGAATCACTCTACTGTCCACCTCAGGCATTGGACAATACATATGCACCCTTTTAATCTACCCAAGCATAACCCAGAATCTATCTACATTTAATATTTACATAATAATAAAGTATCTTAAAATATTTTATTTTTCTGTGTATGAGTGTAGTGTGTGAATATATGTAAGTGCACTCAGGTGGTGCAATGTCCATGGAGGTCAGAAAAGAATGTAAGATTCCCCTGGAATTAGAGTTATACACAGTTAACAGCCTCCATGTGGGTTCTGGAAATCAAAACTGGTTCTGCAAAAGCAGCCTGTGTGCTCTTAACAACTGGGCCATCTCTCCATCCTCAATAATATTTAAGATATCAGCTTATTGACTAGTGTTCAAATCCATTACCTGATTTTATGTAAGAGTTCCCTGGTGTAAATTATTAAATAAATAGATTTTAAATTATGTTTAACATTATGGAAAATGTGAAAATTCTGCTTTCATAATGACAAGATCTATGCTTCATTATTTGATTATCATTTCATGCTTTCAATAAAATGGAATCCCAAGCATTACTGTACTTAGAGTATTGCAAAATGGTTTAACAATTTTGAAGAAAGGATTATTGGTAAAAAATAATGCTAAACAAATTGTAATCAGTAATAAAAAAAAAAAAAAACAACCAAGAATGAGCAGGGCTAATAGAAGGTTAGGTATCTAAAAGAATGAATGACTAAGCTATTTTCGGAATTATTAAAAATATACAAAAACATAAACAGAAAAGAAGATTACTTAGAAAATAATTAAAGCTTCTACACTGAGCTACTGCTTACGCTTAATAGGGTCAAAAGTAATAAAGTATCAGCTATTCTAACACATGCAAAAAATATGACTTGATAGTTACAGGTATCATTACATTGTTACATAAGTTCTTTTATCTATGTGGTAATAAAATTTATGAAAATGTTTCTTATTTCTACCTTCACTCCAAGCATTTTAGAAGTTATTTATTTCAGAATAGGGAATTTGATCTCGAACTCATAGGACTATAGCGTTCAATTCTACAAAATGACAAATATTTTCAGCTTTGCATCCTTTAACCCCCACCCCTAACTTCATTCAAAAAGTTTGGTTGTTGATTAAGAATGTATCACCTTTTTTTCTGACTTGATTTTTCTTTTGTCGTGTAATGAGTCTTATTATAAATAGCATGATCCAATAAAGCATAGCCTAAGAAAATGAAGTGTATTTTTATAACAAAAGTACTTTATCCTAACTCCTAAAGCAGTTTTCCATGCGGATGTGGAGTTTACTACTGCAGCAATTTGTAAGCTTACAGAAAGGCCTTTTGGCAAAAGCACCATTTTATTACTTTCAGGGATGTCTTATACTCGGATTTATTTTATTTTCTTATTTCATAGTGGCACCTTTAATGCATGTTACCTACTGAAAGTCTCAACAGATATTTTGTTGAAAATGTGTATGTGCCTATGCTGTATTTCTTGCAGAAGGAAAATGGTAGCTTGACAAGCAATTTTAAGTATCACCTGCGCATAACTCTGCTCCATCAAAGCAAGATTTATAAATAGAACTATAATTGGATTTTTTTCACATGGCATTTTCCCTCTACTCTTCTACAGAAAGCCTACATAAAGAAGGCAAAATTTCCTTCTTGAGCTATGTTTTCTTAACAGTTTGCAACATCTACTTCAATCATTACGTACTTAGTTAGATTTTATATATTATATATATATATTATATATATATATATTATATATAATATTATACATATATATAAATGAACCAGCGAACAAGACTCAACACCAAGGAGGCAGAAACACTTCTGTTAAACAAGCTGGACTGCGATATAAAACAAAAAGGAAAAACAGGTTCTTATAGGTAGTTCGATCAGTTTGAGAGTAAACTATAGAGGAAATCTGAGTTATACAAAGCAAGAGGTTTAGCCAAAGTCAGAACTGTTGGCTACATACTTGCTCTGAAGAGGAATACATGACGCTAATGTTATTTTTAGTTTCACTGTACTAATAAAAGGGATATGGTGCTTATGACACCTCATATCCCTTCTAAATCTAAAAGTCTGTGATATCTATGTGGTTTAATAAGAAGAAAAGAGGCATTCCTCTGTGTTTCAGCACATGGATTCAGATTTAAGAATCTGTCTGCAATTTATAGATTAAAAGATTCAAGGCAAAACTAGTAAGCGAGCAATAGCTACAGCATAAACATGACTGTAGGGTAGTAACATTTTGTAGGGATTAAAAAAAAATGTTATTTGACTGATAACCTGCAACTTGTTTGCCATCAAAGCTGTTTCTGAAAGAACCTGTTCCATGCTCTGAGTCCAATCCCATAAAACCTTAAATTCTTCTAGGGGTGTACATCCTATGATAATTTGAATTTGCCATTATGATTTTTCATGAAGAACTTCTTGTTTTGTTTCCCTATTTTGGCTTTGCCAAATATGAGTTCACACTCCATCTCCTACTGAATTACTCACTGTACTCAAAATTGTATATTGTAGAATCTACTATACCAATATGCAGACCAGCTATAAACCACACACACACACACACACACACACACACACACACACAAAGAGGCACATGTATGCACATGCATTAATTTGCATGTGACAAACCAGGATGGCAGAACAGCAGTGCAATTCAGTATGATGAGAAAAATCAGTGATATGATCATCAGCAGGTATAGTGGTCCTTGAGTTTAATCTCAGCCTTTGGAAGGCACAGACAGGCAGATCTCTTATGAGTTCCAGGACGAACAGAAGATGATGCTTTTGAATGTAGTTTCCTTTGCTCTTGAGACATATGAGATTGGCTATGTATGCTTTCATATATAAATATAATCCTTAGCTCCTTAACTGGTATAATTTGCATTTCCCCATAGAAAACACAGGGAAGTTAGATAGTTTCACCTACTCATGAGTGCACCTGAGGTCTGGGTTTTTCCTGTTTTTCTCTTCTTTTTTTAACCTCATTTTGAATAGTTTATATTCCACCACGATTATTTTCTATAATCTCCATCACCATTGTTTTACTTTTATTTTATAAATTATTTTATTTCCTAAATGTATATTCTTTTCAGAATTCAGATCTCTGATAATACATATTTCACATGATTATTTAATATTAAAACTATTTTACTTATGCTTCAGATATTTTAATGTGTTTCACTGAATAATTTCATGTAGCATGTTGCTATCTGAATTACTGTGATCTGTGTTATGTTTCTTCTCATTTCTTGCTTGATATTGGCATGTGCCTAAGAATGAGTCCTTGATTTTCAAGTGAAATATTATAGAATCTCCTGATTATATTGTCTTCTTTTAACACCATAGGTTAAATACGCATGGTTGATGAAAGAGTTTTAAACAATTTCAGGCCTATATCAAGTGAAGACGTTTTACTAAAACAGAAGCAGTCTCTTTTCTTTCCCAGACCCTGATATCCTGATTTATAGTTTTCCCAGAAGGCAGGAATTATATCACAAACATATTTCCCAGGAACTAAGCTGATAATGTTTACCAAGCCCATACAAACTCTCTCCTTCTGTAGTGCATACTACTAATTCATGGAGGTAAAACCTAGCTTCTCTTAAGCCAAAAGTAATGCTTGCACAATACAGAGCAACATAAAGAACATCTTTTCATAGCATGAGTAACCCCAAACCTGTCTGTGTTCATTTAATCCAAATCTACAGATTTGTAGTCCAGTACAAGCCAGGAGTGGAGCTCTTTGTTTACTTCATACCATGAGACAAAACATTCATAAACAGATTTAGCCTTAGTTATGAAGATTTTCTATTTAATATTTATTTCTATGTAATGATATAGAACAATTATTTCAAATATATTCTTATAAAGCTCAAGCTTTGAGATGTCCTTGCAAACCTAAGAGCAGGTTCTAAGTGACCAATTCTACCCAAATATTCAGAGGTGTTTTACCTAAGCTTGTGAAAGATATGGAACTCAACAAAACTGGCAAACTGTTCATTCCAAACAGACCCTACCTAGTGGTCAAATGTTTTCACATATAAAATGTATCTAAATGCAGAAATAAATTGCACCCTAGAGTAGAAGTAATCATCAATTAACTTTGTCTCTTAAGGACAAGGAACCATTTGTAATTTAACAATCTTAGCTTATTTGACAACTCAGATATAAATCAATTTGATATCAAGTAAAATTATCATTAATCTTAACAATTACTTCCTTAGTATTAAGCATTAGTCTATACATTCACATAGTCCCATAAAACACTGTGGTTAGATCCAAAGTCATGACAAACTAGTTTCAAAAGCAAAACATAGACACCTTGTTGAAAATTATAATTAGAGTTAAATGACTCTAACTTTATAATATTCAAAAATAATACACTTAAATCTTCATAGTTTACACAGTACTTAAAACCTCTAGCTGTGGGGCACATTTTACTTCTGATTAAATATGAATATACTGAAAATAATTCATTTCAGTGATAACATTTTATAAAAGTTTTACTAAGTATCTATCAATGGTATTATAGGTCCTTAATATTTTATGACTCTATTATAGAATTCTTAAAAGCCAATAGTACTTCATACACATACATACTCATATGTAAATACACATGAAATTCTTATCTTAGTGTTTATACTGAACAGAGCCACATACATTGCTACTAAACATGAAAGCTTTCACTTGAATAAAGCATTTTCAGAAATATCATTTACAGTTTCATATAATAAATATCCCTGACTCGGTTTCAAACTCCACAAGTGATGGAAACCAGAATTATACATCCCATTCACACTCAAACTAACTATAACCAAAACTTGCAGTATGATCAAAAGAAGCTAATGGTGGGTTGAAAGTTTAATTGCAGACAATTCCTTTAAATGACAGGATAAAGAATGGGGTGAAAATTATTTAGTCTTAATAAGACAATAAATATCAATCCATTATTAAAGACCTCTAAAGATTGACAATATCAAAAGCATTTAGTGAAATATAAATAATTTTTATGATTTCAATTCATCCACAGTTATCTGCAGTAAACTATCTCCAATAGTAGTATACAAGAACCTGGAAATTGTGGGAGATTAAAACACGAGCATGCAGCACACAGGGTTACAGGGGACAGAGTGCAAAGCCAGCAAAGCACAGGCCCATGGAGCTCCCTTTTCTTCCTATGAGGAGGAAGGGGGAGGAGAAACAGACACAAAATCAACGAAGAAACACAACAAAGCCCAATAGCTGTCCCAGGCTGTCCTCTTTAACTCTCTTCCACAGTAGTATACAGGAACCTAAAAATTTATGAGAGATTAAAACACAAGCACACTCCACACAGGGCTACAGGACAGACTGCCAGGCCATCAGGGCACAGGCCCAGGGTGGTCCCTTTGTTTCCTATGAGGAGGAATGGAGGGGGAAATCACATTATTACCCAACGCCCAAAGAGACAACACTGCAGAAACACAAAGCCCAATAGCAGTCCCATGCTGCCCTCCCCCACCTGGGGTCAGAGACCAGGCTGGCCCAGGCTATCCCAGAGATCAGTTCCTATAATGCACCACAGAAGAAGCCATGAGGCACCTCAACTGACCCAAGTGCCAGATCCCGATTGAGACTCTAGCCAGAGAAACAGAAGCACAGCCACCATGTGGGAACCCCATGGAGCTCAGGAATTCCCCAAGCTGCAAAGACCCCCATCCAAACAAGACCAAGAGTCCTTACTTACTGCTAATGAGATTTTTACTAATAGCTAGCATAAGGCAGTTTATTTATTTGTTCTTTGTTCTTTTAAGACAGAGTATCCATTTAGCCCTATTTAGCATGGGGACTCACCATGGAGACAAGGTGGGTTGACCTTGGTCTCACAGAGACCTTCCTGCCTCTGTCTCCCAAGAACTGGGATAAAAGACTTCCTGGGACTAAAGGTGTGGGCCACCACACCCAGATGGCTTTTTTTAATTTAATTTTATTTTTATTTATTTATTTATTTTAATCAAATCTAGACCCGTGCCCCCCACCCTATCTGCCCACCCCACCAGAGCTCATGCATTCTGCCAATCATGCTTTTCTTCTCTTTCTCAGTCTTTTTCAATATTCTCCATGTGGAAGTTGACTGTTTTGAGCAGAAGTTCACCATTTCAGTCAGTTCTTTGACGCAGTCCTTTCTGTTGTTGTTGTTGTTGTTATTGTTATTGTTTCCAATATGCATCACTCCCAACTGCTTGGACAAAATCTCAAGGGGCTGTGCACAAGAAATAGGTAATTGGCACTAGCATCCACAGATGAGGGATACCATTCCTTGTTTGTTTCTCTGGGACTGTGTTACTTCCCTCAGTATGATGTCCTCTAGCTCCAGCCATTTTCCTGTGAAGCTCATGATGTCATCTTTCTTTACTGCTGCATAGAACTCCATTGTGTAGATGCACCACATTTTCTCTATCCATTCATCAGTTGAGGGGCATTTGGGTTGGTTCCAGCTCCTTGCTATTGTGAAGAGAGCTAAAATAAACATGGCCATGAATGTATCAATGAAGTAGGGTGAGTCTTGAGAGTACATGCCAAGGAGTGGTATGGCTGAGTCAGGTGGCAAGTTCATTCCAAATCTTCCAAGGGTTCTCCACACTGCTTTCCAGAGTGGCTGTATGAGTTTACATTCCCAGCAGCAGTGGATGAGTGTTCCTCTTTCCCCACAACCTCTCCAGCACTTGGTATCATTTGTTTTCTTGATCCTAGCCAGTCTTATTGGAGTAAGATGATATCTTAAAGTGGTTTTGATTTGCATTTCCTTAATTATAAGCTATGTTGAACACTTCTTAAGATGTTTCTCAGCCATCTCTAATTCCTCACTTGTGACATCTCTGTTCAGCTCTTTGTTCCATCTATTGAGTGGGTCATTTGTTTTCTTTCTTCTTTGTTTTTTGAGTAGTTTATATATTCTGGAAATCAATGCTTTGTCAGATGTTTCTGCAGTGAAGGTTTCCTCCCACTCTGTGGGATTTCTCTTCACTTCCTTGATTGTTTCTTTTGATGTGCAGAAGCTTTTTTTTTTTTTTTAATTTTATTTATTTCCATATGTGTATGAATGTACTGTCTGCATGCAAGTCTGTGCACCCGTGTCTTGCAATGCCGCAGAGGTCAGAAGAGGGTGTCAGATTCCCCTGGAACTGGAGTTCTCCTGGAATTGGAGTTTCAGACGGTTCTCGGCTGCCATGTGGGTGCTGGGGATTGAACCCGGGTCCTCTGTAAGAGCAGTCGGCGCTCTTAACCGCTAGGCCATCTCTCCAGCCCGATGTGCAGAAGCTTTTGAATTTAATGAGGTCCCATTTGTCAATTGTCAACCTTAATTCTTGTGCAGCTGCTGTCTGATTTAGGAAGTCTTTTCCTGTGCCTATGTCTTGTAGTTTGCTGCCAAATTTTTCTTCTATCGTCTTCAGAGTTTGGGGTTTCTCGTTGAGTTCTTTGATACATCTGGAGTTGACTTTTGTACAGGGCGAGACGTAAGGGTTTAATTTCATTCTTCTACAAGTGGTGATCCAGTTTTGCTAACACCACTTGCTGAAGATGCTGTCTTTCTGCATTGTGTCTTCTTGGCCCCCTTGTCAAATATGAGATGGCTGAAATTGTATGTGCTCTAATTTGAATCTTCAGTTTTGTTCCATTGGTCAACAGGTCTGTTTTTGTGCCAGTACCATACTATTTTTATGACTATAGCCCTGCAGTATAGTTTGAAGTCTGATGTAGAGATCCCCCTTCTGTTGCTCTTTTCGCTCAGGATTGTTTTGGCTATTCGGGGTCATTTCTTTTTCCAAATGAATTTAAAGACTTTTTTTTCCAAGCCTGTGAAGAAACTCTTGGGGATTTTGATTGGGATTGTGTTAAATCTTTATAAGAGTTTTGGTAAAATGGAAATTTTTACTATATAATTTTTCCCAATCCGTGAGCATGGGCAGTTTTTTCATCTTCTGATGTCTTCTTCAATTTCTTTTTTTAGGGTTTAAAATTTTTGTTGTAGAGATCTTTGGTGTCTTTGTTTAGGTTTGTTCCTAGGTATTTTACTGTTTTTGAGGCTATTGTGAGTGGGAAGGTCTCCTTGAATTCTTTCTCAGTTGCTTGTTGTTGGTGTAAAGAAAGGCCACTGATTTTTTTTTTAGGTTAATTTTGTATCCTGCCACTTTGCTGAAGCTGTAAATCATTTCTCGGACTTTTCTGGTGGAGTTTCTAGCATCCTTTATGTAAACAATCATATCAACAGCAAATAGGGATATCTTGACTTCCTCTTTTCCAATTAGTACTGCTTTAATTTGCTTTTCTTGCCTTATTGCTCTAGCAAGTGTTTCAAGCACTATATTGAAGAGGAGTGGTGACAGGGGGCAGCCTTGCTGAGTTCCTACCTTTAAAGGGAATGTTTCTGTCATATCCCCATTTAGAATATTGGCTGTGGGTTTCCTGTATATGGCTTTGATTACATTGAAGAATGATCCCTCCAGTCCAATTCCCTCTAGGACTTTAAGCAGGAAGGGATGCTGGATTTTCTCTAAGGCTTTTTCAGTGTCAATTGAGATGATGGAGTGGTTTTTGTCTTTCATTCCATTTATATGCTTGATGATGTTTATTGGTTTTCATATGTTGAACCATCCCTGCATCTCTGGTATGAATCCAACTTGGTCATGATGGATGATCTTCTTGATGTGTGCCTGTATGCAATTTGCCAGTATCCTGTTTAGAATTTTGGCATCTGTGTTCATAAGGGAGATGGGTCTATAGTTCTCCTTTTTAGTTGTATCTTTGCCTGGTTTTGGTAATAGAGTAATGCTGGCTTCATAGAAGGAATTTGGGAGAATTTCCTCTGTTTGTATCCTTCTAAAATTTCAGAAATAATGGTTGTAGATCTTTTTTGAAATGTTTTATAGAATTCTGTGTGAAACCGTCTGGGCCTGGGCTTTTTTTTGTTGGGAGGTTTCTTATTACATCTTCAATTTCTTCATAAATTATGGGTCTGTTTAAGCTGTCGATCTCTTCTTGGTTGAGCTTCGGTGATTCCCAGGATTTCAGATATTCATCCATTTCTTCTAGGTTTTCAAACTTGGTAGAGTCTTCCCATATGATTTTCTGGATCTTTTTCCTTGTGTGTTGTGATATTTCCCTTTTCATCATGGATTGTATTTATTTGGAGTTGTTCCTTCTTTCTTTTGGTTAACTGGGCTAACTCTGTCTATCTTGTTTATTCTTTCAAAGAACCAACTTTTGGATTCATTGATTTTTTTTTGTATTGTTTTCTTTGTTTCTATTTCATTGATTTCTGCTCTGATTTTTGTTATTTCTTCCTGTCTGTTGCATTTAGGGTTCATCTGTTGTTGCCACTTAAGTGCTTTTAGCTGCAGTGTTAGATCATTCACTTGTGCTCTTTCTGTTTTTCTAATGTAGGCACCCAGGGCTATAAACTTCCCTCTTAGGACTGCTTTTAAGGTATCCCATAGGTTTTGTTGTGTTGTATTGTCATTGTCATTCAGTTCCAGGAATGTTTTTATTTCTTTCTTTATCTCTTCCTTGACCCATTCATTATTCAAGAGTGTGTTGTTTAGTCTCCATGTGTTCTTGTAGGCAGGAGGGCTTGTCCTGGTGTTGATGTTGAGCTTCATTGCACTGTGGTCTGACAGGATGCATGAAATTATTTCAATCTTTTTGTATTTGTAGAGGTTTCTTCTGTGTCCCAGGATGTGGTCGATTTTGGAGAATGTTCCGTGGGGTGCTGAGTAGAAAGTGTATTCTCTGGTATTAGGATGGAATGTTCGGTAGAGGTCTATGAGGTCCATTTGGTGTATCATATCGTTCAGTTCAGATGTCTCTCTGTTTATTTTTTGTCCTGTTGACCTATCCAAAGGACTCAGTGGGGTATTGAAATCTCCCACTATGAGTGTGCTGGGGTTAGTCTGTGACTTGTGGTCCTGGAGAATTGTCTTTATAAAGTTTGGTGCACCAGAATTTGGGGCATATATATTCATAATTGTGAAATCTTCTTGGTGGATTGTTCCTTTGATGAAAATGTAATGGCCTTCTTTGTCTCTTCTGATTTCTTTTACTTTGAAGTCTATTTTATCCGATATTAAAATAGCAACACCTGCTTTCTTTTTGGTACCATTTGCTTGGAATATTTTTTTCCATCCCTTCACTTTAAGGTGGTGCCTGTCCTTGAAGGTAAGATGTGTTTCTTGCAGACAGCATATCGATGGATTCTGTTTCCTAATCCAGTCTCCCAGTCTATGTCTTTTGATTGGGGAATTTAGTCCATTAATATTTAAGGTTATGACTGATAGGTTTGTGTTGCTTCCTTTTGCCTTATTATCCATCTGCGGTTTTGATTTAGGTTTCTACTTCTGCAGTTATGCTTTTATTGATTTCTTTTCTAGGTGCCTGGGATCGCTGCTTCTTTCTTCTGTCCTTTGAATTGCTTCAAGTATTCTCTGAAGGTTGGTTTTCTTGACATGATATTCTTTCATTTATTTATGTCATGGAAGGTTTTTCTCTCTACTTCAACTATAATAGACCATTTTGTTGGGTATATGAAGTAAGTGGGTTGGCATTCTATTGTCCTTTAATACTGGGGATGCTTTGCTCCACATTCTCTTGCTTTCATAGTTTGCATTGAGGAAGTCAGTTGTAATTCTAATAGGTTTCCCCTTACAGGTCACTTGTTGTTTTTCTCTTGCGGCTTTAAGGATTTTATGTCTTTGTTTTGGGTGTGTCAGCATTTTAAGTATGATGTGCGTGGAAGAGTTTCTTTTGTATCTTGTCTCTTTGGAGTGCTTTGTGCTTCTGTATTGGTTTGTCTTTTTTTTAGTTTGTGGAATTTTATCTATTATTCTGTTGAAGATCTGATCAGTACCATTCTCTTGGGATTCTTCTCTTTCTCTATTCCTATGATGCAGAGGTTTGATCTTTTCATGGTGTCCCACAGTTCCTGGTTGTTCCACTTTTGTGTATTTTTAAATTTTTCATAGTCTTTTTCTTGAGGTTTTTAGTTGTTCTGTGTTATTTCCAGGTCTGATATTCTTTGTTCTGCTTCCCATATTGCTTCTGAGGCTTTTTCCATTCCTTTCATTTTGATTGATGAGTGCTTGATTTCCTTTTTACATTTCCTTTCTGATTTCTTTAATATTTCTAGTTCCTTTTGGAGTTCTCAATCTCTTCCTGTAGCTTTTCCTTCCTGGTTGGTTTCCTTATCTTTTTCAGCATGGGATCTTTTCAGTGTTTCCAGTTCCTTCGGAGTTTGTCATTCTCTCTCTAGGTCTTGTTGAGTTCTTCATTCTCTTTTCTTATTCTTTGATTTGCTCCTTTTTTTTTTTTTTTCAATTTAAAATTGTATTTGTTACTATTATATAATAAAGTACAGATTTTCCAAAGGATAACATGACTCTGTTAAAAGCATGATTTAAACATTGTATATAACCCTTGCCATTTCTTTTTTTTTTTTTTAATTAATTTTTATTGATGCTTGTGCATTTCATACATTTTTCTCCAATTCAGTTCAGGCTTACTTTCCTTTCCCTCCCCCACACCACCAGAACTCATGCATATCGCAGTACATGTTCTGCATCTTTCTGTCAGTTTCTTTTTTTTTTTCATTTTTAGCTATAAGTGATAATCCATGAGTACAAGCATCCTTCATGCAAAACCTATCTGCAGGCTGTTGTGCCCAAACACCTACAGCCCCACCATCCAGTGGGGGGTGACAGGTTGTTTGTTCAATCAAGTTGATCAAATGAGTGTCCAGACTACATTGCTGTATTTTCACCATTCACCCCAATCGCAGCCCTTACATTCTACCACGCCCCCTCTTCCGCAGGTTGTTCCCTAGGCTTAGAAAAGGGGCACAGGTGGATGAGAGGTAAAACAGTCCACTCTCTCTGGAGCTGTTGACTTGGACTCTGGTCAATTCTGGCTGTTTCCTTTCATGGGCTGACAGTCTGTCCAGGAATAACCTTTCGATCCCGAGCGCGGTCCCTCTGGGCTGATTTGCTCTTTATAATCTTATAGTTCTTTAAATATGTTCCCAATTGCATTTCTGCTATCCGTGTCCTGGTCCATCCCCAGGGAGATCCCACTGTAGGAATATTCCATAGGGTTGGTAGATCTTGGTGTGGGATTATCCTACCCTTTTCCCATGTTGTCTCTTCTTTGTGTTCCTGGCATATGGGCTTCTCCTTGCCTGTATTCCAATGTGAGTCCCAAATGCCTCTTCACTGTGTTGAAGGTTTGCTTTGCTTGCCTCCTTCAGATGCCTTCATAATCCCAGCTGGCAGGGGGGGTGGGGTGGGAGTGTTCTTTAGCCTGTGCCCTGGTACCTGCTCTTCAGCTCGTCTCAGGAGATCTCAGATCTCAAGACTCACACAACCCTACCTTTTATACCAGCTGGGAGGGTAACTCCACCTCCACAGCCACAAAAGCCAATTAAGCCAAAGACAACTGGATTAATGGATTAACTAGATTAAGTCAATCAGCCTTGCTGAAGCACCCAGTTCCTACCTTCCTTCCTGCACTTCAGCTGGTCTCAGAAGATCTCAGATCTCAAGACTCACACAACCCTACCTTTTATACCAGCTGGGAGGATAACTCCTCCCCCACAGCCACAAAAGCCAATTAAGCCAAATGCAACTGGATTAACTAGATTAAGTCAAACAACATTCAGCCTTGCTGAAGCACCCAGCTCCTCCCTACCTAACTGCACTTCAGCTGGTCTTGGGAGATCTCCAGATGGCTTTTTTAAGAGTCTTTTTACCCTTAAAAGTTTAGCTGCCTCAGACCACAAGATTCAGAAATGTATCAAGGCCTACCCTCAAGCAAAGTCTTAAGGTCTAGTGAGATTAAAAAAATTACAATAAATTTTATTGCCCTGGACTTCTAGTTAAATATATATATATATATATATATATATACATATATATATATATATATATATATTCTGTTTGGTATAAAAAAGTAGTACTTAGAAATTTTGTTTAATAACAGATATATAAAGATGTTTAAGGTACCCAGGTTTATAAGGCCTTTGAATAGGAATGCTAGAATAAAATTTAACTAATAATTCTTGTGCACAGAAGTGATGGAAAACTTAAGTGGCCACACCTTAAAACTGTTCTATGTGAGATCTCTCTCTGTGGAAATACATTAGATCTTAACACATGGAAACATACAAAAACATGATAGTTCAAGGAGTTTTTAAAGGACATAAGAAAACAATTATCATACATAATTATATGAATCGATAAATTTGATCCTGATGATCTTTTGTAAGTAGGCAGGGCTGAAATTATGAAGAAGGTAGTGGTTTAGTCAGACAAAGTTACTGATGTATGTTGAGGGGTTTTAGAAAACATGGCTAAGAACCGTCTGTAACTCCGATTCCAGGAGAACTCCAGTTCCAGGGGAATCTGAGACCCTCTTCTGACCTCCGCCCTCAGCGGCATTGCATGACACCGGTGCACAAACCTACATGCAGACAGTACATTCATACACATACAAAAATAAATTTAAAAAAATTAAAAAAAATGTTTTTGAGCCAGGCATGGTGCTGCACCCCCTTTAATTCCAGCACCCAGGAGGCAGAGGTAGATGGATCTCTGTGATTTTAAGGCCAGCCTGGTTTACAGAGTGAGCTCCAGGCCAACTGAGACTATAGGGAGACCCTGTCTCAAAAATACCCAAAACTAAATAAATAAATGAATAAATAAATAAAGAAATAAATAAATAAAAATAGTTTTTGGTTTTGGCTAATGAGACGCAGTAGATGGAAAGGAAAATCTTAGGTTTGAGATTTATAATAACTTTATGGAGTGACAGTGATGGCAAGAGTGAAAAGGAGAAGTTGGGGCTTGCCAGGCTGGAATCTAACATGGATAAGTGAGATTGCTTAGTAGACAGAAAACCTGGAAATAAATCTGTAGTGAGTGGAAAAACTTAAAACCATTTCTTTCAAGGCAAGTAAGCAGCTGAGTGAAATGAAGGTAAGAGAGAGGAATGAAATTTTAAGGGAAAAAGAAAAAGCAATGAAATTGAGGGCCTGGGACTTGATAAATATTATGTCAAAAAATGTAAGAGTTCAAAATAGTCCCTTTTAGAAATCAGTAAACATACCATATAAAAGATGTCAAAATCCAAAGTTATACCTTAAAAGATAGGTAAATGTCAGGAGAACAAAGTCAAAACTCAAAATATGTTCCTTTAAAAGCCAGTTAAAATGTAAAAAGGTGTAAAAAATTTAAATATTCTCATTTAGAAACACATCAAAACAATGATAAAATTTTAAACTCCCATGGTGGAGATTTGGCATTACTTCCTTTATCTGACATAAACATTCATTGAACTTGTTAAAAGTCACTGGAGGCTAGGTTGGAATCTCTTACTTTTCTATAATCCCATAAAGAGTCCAAGATGAAAACCAAAACAAACAGAAAAAGAAAAAATGAAAAATAAATAGAACATAAGCTCACTAGTACTGATAAATTCCTGGGTGTCATCAATTTGAATTATACCATGTGGCTGCATTAAAATGGTGGTAAGGTCACACAGGTCACTATGATTTTGAAAATGTTACTGTCCAAGATGGCAACCAAGCCATGTGGCTGTGATGTCATTGGCCAAGATGGACACCAAATCACATGGTTGCCTCCATCTTGCTGAGGTGACCAGCCATGGCAGGGACCTAAACACAAGGATACCTTATTGAGCTCAGCTACACAATAAAATAATCCTGTCTCCTACCAGGGTACAAATCCTGTGGGATTCACATCACAGATTAAATGTCAATAGCAACCCTTTTTAGTTTGTAACAGAACCCAATTGAGTTACACTTGATTAGGAGCTTGGTTTTAAGAGTTTCCCAGAGTCCTAAAGGTTGTAAGGAGTGTAGAAGGCCCAAAGGGGTCAGAGAACCCATACTCAAAGAAATAAAAAGAGAGTTCAAATAAGGATGTAGAAAAAGGAGATGAAACAGCAGGAGTTTGGAACAGACAAGTGAAAGCAGGTTTTGCTTGAGCAACAAGATGCTGAATGATGGAAATTTACTGAGGAAACTCGGAAAACTTTATATAGCAACCCTGCTTTTAGGTTTCCCAAGTTTGCCAGCCTTGCTAATGGTGATGTTTTAACATAACAGGGATACTGAGCTGGAGGCTTCTGACATGCTAATGAACTTCTCCCAGCTCATAATAAAATGTTTGGATTTTGGAAAAGAGTGGCAATGACACATTCTGAATTCTGATCCACTCCTGAGAAGAAAGTAACAAAGGGATTGAAGTCTCTTGGAGAAGCAGTATAAAGATATATTTAAGATTGCTTTCAAATGAAAGTAATTTATCTGTTTCAAGGGCACTGAAATATCAAAAACACTGACAATACAAAAACAGCATGGCCAATGTCCTTACTCTGTAAAAAGAAATCAGTTGCAAACACAGATTCTCAAGAAAGGGAAGTAAGAGCAACTGGATTCAATCAAAAATAATGTTTTGGAAACTCAATGTTAAGTATCACCTTTTCTCAATGGGCAAATTGTTTACAGGGAACATTGAATATCTTACTACCTTTGCAAATTTTGGTACTTAAGCAAATTAGGGATTTCTTTTCTTCCTGACATGCTCCGTTGTTGCTTTTGGACCATCCTTGAGTGGAAAGAAAAAGACTGAGGAAAAACTCATGTGTCTGATCATTATTTACCTATGTGTATATTTTTCTGATCAGTATCTACTTTGTAATTTGTGAGTAATAAGCAATGTTAATCACCACAGAACTTTATCTTGATAAAGAGATTTCTGCCTCAAAAGTTGAAAAAAAAAGAAAAAAAGAAAAAAGAAACAGCATTGGTGTGGTGGCTGCACTCAAAAGGCAGAGGAAGCTGATCTCTAAAATCAAGGCCAGTCAGGTCTGCAGAATGAGCTTTAGGGGATGTAGCTGAGGTTTCAGGGAGATCCTGTCTTTAAACAGAAACAACCACAAGTATGGGCACTATCTTAGGAAGCAGAACTTAGTTCCAAATATAGATTTACTGGTGTGCTACTCCTAAGTGACACTTGCACTGGTGGGTATATTTGCCAGGCCACTAGCTATTGTAGTTTACAGAATTCAGAGATGGGTAAAATTGATGATTATATTTTTCCTTCTTGTAGTGTACATAAGACATTTCAGCACTGCGCATGTTAGCTAGCTAGTAGAGATGAGGCTTTGAAAGAAACATCAGTTTGATTTCACTTTTTTCTTCTATATTTCATATATGTACTGTCTTTAGACATAGAGTCTTACCATGCAGTTCTGGTGGCGTTATGGCTGAAGTGACTACACTTTGCACACTTAAAGCTCATGCTTAACTCAAAGCTGTGCTGCTATGCAGATCACCAGACATAGGACTGAACAGATCCTCTGCCACATCAGACCCCAGAAATGAATTTACACTATGATGGCCAGAACAACTTCATTTTGGACAAGGCAGCCATCTTAAGACGTGTCAGAAACTCAAAAGGAGAACTTATTATTAGCTCAAGACTGAATAAGCAAGGGTCCTACATTTCCTTTTCAAGAGCCTGAAGATAGTAATTAACTACAGGAGGAACTTACCTGTCTTTTGACCTCTTTCTCTGAATTATGATTAACCGTTTTCAGTCTTAGAGATTAACCAAATGCTCTTTCTGCTTCTGTAAACCTGCTTATCACTATTTACATGAAGCCCCTGCATGTAAGAAAAATTCTACAAGCACAAGGCAGTTATAACTTGAACCTTTAAAGACTCAGGCTCTTGTCTTCCCAGACTGTGAATCCCTATCTGTACCAGGCAGGTGCATCCAAGTGCACTGCATTAATTAGACTAAAATACTGATTAAAATCTTGCTCTAGTGATCTTTCTTGGTGGTCACAGCACTCTGTAATAGTGGATAACCAAGAGCAGGATCAATGGTCAGTATTATTTGAAGATCTATGGGCCACCTGGTCAACAGCTATGAGAAGGAGTACATTCCTGGCACTGAGGCTTTTCTTTTTTCATATCCTAGGAGGTCTACAAATGCAATCTCTCCCTATTATAGTATAACTCCTTGTAATCTTTTTTTTTTTATGTGTATGTGGAGACTTTAAGAAGTTTCAAAGATAGTAGGTTTCCACATGACTTTATCTGAAGCCCTCTACCTGACATTGATATCATGTTTAGTAATCTGAGTCTATACAGGTCACAGGACATAGGGAAAAATCTAATATGAGTTTTCTATTAAAAATATCATATTAAACAGACTCTGAAGGACTTATTGATATTCTTTATAATCTAAGAATTCTCCAGGGATGAAAACATTTCTAAAAATGCACACATATGCTCACCAAGCAACATTTACAGTTATATTTTTTAGAGCACTATTTTATGTAAGCCAAAATTTTGGGAAGTGGTAAAGGTCTATATACTGATGAATAATGTAAGCCTTTCACATATACGAATACTGTATTATACTGAAACAACTAAACTGCATGTTAAGGGAGTGACTACATCTAAACTACATGCATACTTTTCACAACCCAAAAATGGAGTGAAAGAAGATACACATGCATATACACAAGCAAATTGCACAAACTTTATCCTTGTCCTCACATAAAGTTCAAAAAGAGAATTCTACAATTTGCCAGAAGACACAGAAACTGCCTTTTGTGTTTTGATTTCTTTATTTTATGCTTATGAGTGTTCTGTCTGTGAGCATAAAAGTGTACCTATGCCATGCTGTGCTCACAGACATCAGAAAAAGATGTCTGATCACCTGGAACTGGAGTTAGAAATGGTACTTAGCCACTATATGGGTGCTAGGAATGGAACCTGCGTCCTCTGCAAGAACACTCAGTGCACTTAACTGCTAAATAATCTCTCCAGTTTTAGAAACTACCTACTTTGAGGAAACTACCTATTTTGTGTAGGTGAGGAAAGTTTCTTGTAGACCCAGAACATTTTGTTTACTCTTTTAATGACTGAATACTAATATGAATTTAATGAAAAGGTCATTGACCTGCATTTCAATTTGTACACTTGTTTTTCTTTTTTCATATTAGTTATTTTAATATTTAAAAATGTTCCATGAAATTTCATGTTTACCAGCTGTTAACATGATGTTTTGAAATATACAGGCATTAAAATAGGTAAGTCTAGGTAACAAATTCATTACCTCACATAACAAATTCATTACCTTACATCCTTACTGTGGTGAGAGCACCTATGAACTTTTCAAGAATGTAATACATTGAAATGGTGAGAAAGAGAGCATTCTCTAGAGAGTTCTTAGTCTCATTCATAAAAGAATTTAAGAATTGACCCAATGGAAGCTTTAAGACATTATTTATTAGGATTTTAAAGAAAAATTCCCAAGACAGGTGAGTTGGGAATATCAGCAGCACCCTTGAGGAGGAGAATAGAAGGGAGGAGCGGAAGAGCCATGAGGCCATGCCTACTTAGAGCCTGCATGGAGCCATGGCTGACTGGCAGTCACATGATGGGGAGAAGAAAGTTTAAGAGAAAGTAAAGAAATACAAGATGCTAGGGCAGTCTAAACTGTTAAAGAAAGCATGTTTAGAGAAGGGATATGAAGAAGAAAAGGAGAGATTATACTTTTTTTGAAAAATTTTACAGAGTCCTACCTATCTGTGGCTGGATCCAGAAGCACTGCACTGTGAGGTGGGAATCCAGAGAGGAAAAGGTCACCATCTTATTAACACACCAGGTATTCCATCCATCTATTTAGCATGACTTAAGGTGAACCATCCTTTCTGGGGTGGTCCCATGACAGATGACTGACCAGTTAAACTGGAAAGGTGGATCCCTCAGTAGATAGACTAGAGATTCTACAGTGTTCATCAGCCAATCTCCTGGGGCTATTTGGCACTCCAAAAACACCATCGCTGACTATCATGATGACATTGTACATTTGATTCCTTGAATTAATATCAGCTATTCAATTGTAAATATACATCTTTGAAGACCTTTTCCTTTCCCTAATTCCCCTTCCATCTGTTTCAGACTCTTCTAAGTACCAATCTATTCTCTGAGACCAGCATTTCTATTTTCCAAATAGGTGTTTGGAAAATAGGGTTTTCCAGGTTTACCAGTGATGTCACAGCTGACAAGGTTTCATTCTTTCTATTGTTTAATGATGTTCTCTTATTTGTATGTATGTACATCACATTTTTGTGTATATTGATTTTTGTCATACAATTGTTTCTACATCTTGACTTTTTTGGGGGGGGGCTTTTTGAGTCAGGGTCTCCCTGTAACCCCAGCTGTCCTGGAACTCACTCTGTAGACCAGGCTGACCTTGAACTCACAAAGATCAGCCTGCCTCTGCCTCCCAAGTGCTAGGATTAAAGGCATGTGCCACCACGCCTGGCCTCTACATCTTGACTTTTATGAATACTGATGCTATAAACATGGAAGTTCATACCACTTTTCATATTATAATTTCATTCTGTATGTGTATATCCCCAATAGTGGAATTGTACAATTTTTAAATGTTTCAAGGAATTTCCTAATCAAAAGAATAAAGCTGGAGACATCACATTACCTGTCTTGATATTATAATAATACAAAGATATAGTAACAAGAATTGCATAATGCTACTAAAGGAATACCTAGATTTATGGAATGGAATAATGAGCACAGAAATAAATGTGGATAGGATAATACATTTTCCATTCCTAAATATAAAGTTTATTGGCATGTCATAATATCTACTTTGGATAGATATTATGGGGGACAGTGTGGATTCTCTTTTGTGAAGCAGGCTATAAATGCAATCAAAGAAGTAGTTGGATAACCCTACTTATATATTGCCACTAGTACTCCCCTGGGAATATCTTGCCATATATGTTAGCATTATAGAATGCAGTATCAATCACTAGATAAGACTATTGATATCTTTTCTCTCCCAGCAGCCTGAAGAGCTTCTTCTGGCATTTGTAAGCTAGTTATTAGGGCAATATTTTCCTAGTCAGTTTGAGGTTGATTTCTCTATGTTCTGTATCCAAAGTGAGTCATATCACCCCTGTCAAAGTGAAGTGCCTCTCCAGCATCCATCAGTTTCCAATAGCTTCTCTGTGGGTGCAGAGCCTGAGGAGCTCCTATTCTACCTTTGCTGGAATTTTTAAGTAGTTTGATCTGGTTCAGAAAAACACAGCTGCAATAAGTTCTTCTTTCTAAAAGCTGTATTATGTCCAGAAGACAGGATTTGAGAGTGTGCCTTTTCATCATGCAGCTCTTACATTCTTTCAATTTACTTTGCTCTGTGATGTTCTCTGAGCCTGGGGAGAGGGAGAAACAGGTTGATACAAAAGTTCAATTTATAGCTGAACATTCATAGTCACTAATTCTCAGCCCTTTGAACAGTTATGAGTCTCTACCTATTGCAATAGGAAGTTTTTCTGATCAAGGTTGAGAACAGCACAGTTATATAGGTATAAACAAAAAATGTTTGCAAGTTAATTTGACAACATGACTACTTAGCAAAACAACAACACTAACATTAATTTCTGGGTCCTGTGACCTGTCAAACAATGGATTTTGACCATGATTACATGGTCAAACTAAGAGAAAATACTGCTATGAGAAGACCTGAGTAAGTAATTCAAAATCTCAGTGCCAGGCACAAGATATGGCCCTATGACTTATTAGTAAGGGAGCCCCCAGAGGTGACTGCCTCCAAAAAATAGAGCACATGTTCTTGCCATTTCTCTTGTTTGCTTATCATACCTTTTGAAACTATTTAACAACACTTAGAAATAACATTTTCCTAAGCTGTAAAGCAAATTATTTAGTATTTTTGTTATAATGTATCATTTAGCAATAACCAGAGTCAAGGCTGATTAAAAGGCTATTATGGCTTATTTCCTTATGCTTGATTGAGATAGCAAGATGCCTCAAATATTTACATGATCCATGCATATTAATTACTCTGCTTCTTATCATCATAAATCATTCTTTCTACTAATGACATACTCTTCAGTCTAATAACTGAAAATTACAAAAGCAAACATACTAATAATCTACAGCAGCAGGAAGAGACTTGACAACTTAGTAAATTAAATGAAGGTGGACCTTTTATGTCTCTCTAAAACTCAGCTATTTTCTTTTCTCTCCTTATCTACCAATGTCACAATTTAACTGGAAAGTTCCAGGACACAGGGAAATTGTGTTATTTATAGATCCTTTTAAGATACCATAAGAGGTTAGGAAATGCACTATCAGTTGTAAAATATGGTGTCATCAAATTATGCCTAAAAATCTCAATAAACAAATACAAAATTTTATTCCTAGAACCTAGTAAATATAGAAATGTTCTTGCAAATTTGTTTTCTATGTATGATGGTTAATCTTATTGTTAATTTAATAGGATTTGGAATCACATAGGTGAAATATATCTGGGTATGGATATGAGGGTGTTTCCAGAGAAGTGTCACTCAGGAATCAAGAAAGACTCTAAATGTGAGTGTTACCGTACCATGGACGGGAGTACTGGACTGAATAAAAAATGAAAACTGGGGGCTGGAGAGATGGCCTAGCGGTTAAGAGCGCTGACTGCTCTTGCAGAGGACCTGGGTTCGATCCCCAGCACCCACATGGCGGCTGAGAACCGTCTGAAACTCCAATTCCAGGAGAACTCCAGTTCCAGGGGAATCCGAGACCCTCTTCTGACCTCCGCGGCATTGCACGACACGGGTGCACAAACTTGCATGCAGACAGTACATTCATACACATACAAAAATAAATAAAATAAAATAAAATAAAAAAATTAAAAAAAAATTCCATCTTTCTTTAAAAAAAAAAAAAATGAAAACTGGCAAAATGAACTGAGCATTGCAGTTCCTGATTCCTGGTTGACACAATAGGCCAAGCTGCTCCCACTTTCAAGCCTTTCCTGCTATAATGGACTGCATCCTTTCTCTGATTTACTTCTTCTTAGACAACTACCTTTGTCCTGAATATTTGAGTGAGGCTGACTTCACAAAGTTGCTTGATGACAGAAATTTCAAGAGAAATAATGGTTACTGTTCATTATTTTAATCAGATACTCAGTAAGAGAGAAGAAAGAAGATATAGATAATAAGGTTAATTCAATATACCTTTAATAATATTAAAAGAAGTTAATATCATCAAAGGAAACTTGTGCTTTGTATTAGACCAATAATAAACAGCGTCTGACCCAAGAACCAGCCCAAGGAATGCTCCAGCTTATACAAAACTGCAAATTCATTTGAAATGAGAGTATCAAAAGTGAGATTGCATCAAAGGAGTTTTCTACTAAAAAAAAAAAATACAGAAGCATTTCTTAGGTTAAATCACAAAATCTCACATGAACACTACTGGTATCACACAGAGGGCCAAAATACATCTTTAGTTGGCAAGAGAACTTGGCAGGATGGTTCAAAATTGCTGGTTTTATAAAGATGCAAAGAACAAGATTGTTATGGTAATAGATTCTGTGGCCACTGATCTGAGGTGGCCACAGGCTGAAGAGAGTACAGCACATGGTTACTCCAGTAACATCCTGGGGACCACATCAGAGGGTTCAAATCCATTTATTCTATACAACAGGCAACTTATATAGGTCTGAGACAGGCAGCACCTCCATAACATGTCATCATCTCCCAATGGGAGTGGCCAATCCTAGACCTTCATACCATCACCTCTCATCCCAGCTCATGGAGGGTACCCAGGAAGGGATATGCAGATAAAAATGTCAGCTCATGGTACCAAGAGCATGTTAGAATCATGCAGCAGGGTCTGCCCTGCACTGTAACATCGCTTAGTTTGCTAAGCAGATTATGTCCCCAGATGCCCAATGTATGCCTGAACCCAAGATTGCTGTCCCATATTTCTTCCTTCTGTTTTTTTACTCCACAAGCTCAGAGAACATGATAGCAATGGTGGTTAGTTTGCCTCTGTCTGACCCGAATGGCCTTGATTATTTTGCAAAAGTGAACCTAATTAGCAAGCATCTGTGTCCCAAATTTGTACAACCCAGGTTCCCCGAATCTATTAGGAGAGGTTTACACAAACATGTTGATCAAATAAAAGTTCAGTCAGTTTTTGACACAGGTCATTTTCCTGCTGAAGGGTGTGGCTATGATTTGTAGGTTGTTTGCAATCAAGACTTCTCAGTCAACTGCCCCTGCAGCCAAAGATGATGGCTTCTGTGACTCTTTTGTTATGATGATGTAAGGTGAACAAATGCTCCACCCTGGTCTGCCCTTCCCTAGGTGTGGTCAGATTCACTGGCCACTGTGCAACTGCTGGAGTCCTAAAGACATAAGTAAAGTCAGTAGCATTGTGGGGTGTAATGCAATTAGAGATAGGCCATGGTAATTTCCTTGATTCAACAGTTCAGATGAGTTAGTTAAGAGGAACACAAAGGGAGGCCTTAGACAAGCCTGATAGCGAACTATTATTATATAAATTGATTCCTCTTACAGGAGGGAGGAAGAGTTAAAAGTTCCTATCAGTTCAGAATCATTGCCAAACATCAGTGGCAGGGAGCTAGCCCAAGAGTAAGCCACAGGATGGCCTAGTGGTTAAGAGCGCCGACCGCTCTTGCAGAGGACCCGGCTTCGATCCCCAGCACCCACATGGCGGCAGAAAACCTTCTGAAACTCCAATTCCAGAACTCCAGTTCCAGGGGAGTCTGACACCCTCTTCTGACGGCGTTGCATGTCATGGGTGCACAGACTTGCATGTAGACAATACATTCATACACATACGGAAATAAATAAAATTAAAAAAAATAAAAGATGCCTTTAAAAAAAAAAAAAAAGAAATTGTGGGTTGGTCACCAATACCCAAGTTACTTGTAATACCTGGCAATGCTTTGAGTACCTATTATACAGTCTTTATGTGGTTTACAAAGAACTGGCAAGATAACTGTTTTATATTCTTCATTAGCACTCTCATATGCCAATTCCTTAATTAAGGTTTCAAAGGCTTCCCCATGGGAGAACTTCCCTTCTACTGCCGCAGTAACCCAGGTAAGGAACTGAATAAAGGTCTCTTTGTTGCTTAAGTTGGGAAAAAAGAGACAGACTCCCTTCCAACCACCCCTCCCCCCCCAATCCCTGAAAGGGAGCTGTCTCCAGACCTGTATTGCTTAGGAGCATACCTGGTCAAATTTCTGGGGTAAGCTGTGGGCTTAGTGTACCAGGTTACTTCAAAACCAGTCTTCCCCCTGGAATTGATGCTTAGAAATTTGTATTCCAGCCGAGTGAGTACACTCCACCTCCTCTTCACATTGATCATAAGCGAGGCCTTCCATTATAAGAAATCAATGGGCTCTAAAACAGCCAGGGCCATGTGTTTCCAATCATAAGGTTTATTAAGACCCAAGGAAAAATTATATAAAAGACTCTCTACATATGGGGAGAGTGGAGAGTGAAGCCAATCACTAGAAATGGCTTGGCTGGAGGTTCTTGATGGGGTTAGAATAATGAGGATACCAAAGAAGTGGGTACTACAGGTTAGGCACAAGTTTAACAGGAAAAGCCTGTAAAAGAGGGGATGAAAGGCTAAGAGGGGCATCCCCATGCATGATCCTGCTGAGCACAGAGTTGCAAAAGGCTGAGGAGCCAGCAGATGGCTCTGGTAAGGGAGCCGAAGGGGAAGTTGTGAATTCAGTAGAGGCATAGAGACAAGGAGTAAGGTCCTGAGAAGCCTTAAGATCTATCAAAGGGCTGGATTCTGGCTCCAGGGCCTCATCAGTATCAGGAGCAGAGTAATATTTATTTATTTATTTATATGAATGTACTGTCTGCATGTAGGTTTGTGAACCCGTGTCATGCAATGCCTCGGAGGTCAGAAGAGGATGTCATATTCCTCTGGAACTGTAGTTCTCCTGGAATTGGAGTTACAGACGGTTCTCAGCCGCCATGTGGGTGCTGGGGATCGAACCCGGGTCCTCTGCAAGAGCAGCCGGTGTTCTTAACTGCTAGGCCATCTCTCCAGCCCTCGCTTTCATTTTTTCTTTGAGATTGTAATATCAGAGATATTAATCTGTTTCTGACCCAAATATTGGAGGGGAATAATTACAATCGCAAAGAAAAAAAAACTGCAGCAGAGAGCTAAGGGACACAGTGGAGGAAAATGTCCCAAAGTTGCTCAGCCTGAAGAAGGGGTTCACTAGAAGAAGAGGGAAGAATCCCCATCCTGGTAGTTCATACACCTGGACTCCCTGGCTTGCTTCAAATATCCCTGTTTGAAGTTGCCAGTTGCAGGGGCCATTGACCACAGAGTTGAATAGGCTCAAGAGTGTACTGCACAGGGATACCCCAGTAAGACCCTGGGGACCACGTCACAGGGTGCAAATTTGTTTATTCTATAAGACAGGCAGCTTATATAAGTCTGGGATGGGGAACCCCTACATCACATGACATCATCTCCTCGTGGACAAGCCTAGACCTCCACATCATCACACATCATCCCAGCTTATGGGATAGACCCAGAATGGGATATGAAGACAAACAAGTCGGCTCATGTTGCCAAACGTGTTACCGTCATGAAGCAGGGTGCTGCATTGCTTATTATGCTAAGCAGATGGTGCCTGCATATGGGCAATATACACCTGAATCCAGCACTGCAGTCCTGCAATAGACTTTTCCCCCTGAGATTAAAAATGCTACTGAGTCCATAATATTAGGGATGGTTGGATTCTCTGCCAAGATCCCCTATAAGGTAATTTATTGAACCTACGATAGTGAAGGCTAAATTCCAATGGAGACACAAAATAATAAAGATCTTAGAAGTGTGAGCTTCAGGCACAAAGTGAAACCAGCCCACCAGAGTGGCTGCAGTGTCTGTAAGTGGCAGAAGTAGAAGGATGTAGGGATGTGAAACCTCAAACCCTTGGTAGTAAAGATTATATCATCATATGTCCCAGATATTTGATATGGAGCTGCACAATTTAGTTTCTGTTGGATCTTGGTCTTGTTATTTTGGAATGAGAATATGATGTGTCATTGTTTATTTGAAGTATGTAATTATTTTTATGGGATATACAGTTTAGTCACTGCTTTGAATTGTAAAAGAGAATTTTGACTTTTGAACTCTATAAAGACTTTGAGGCATTTTATAAATAAATTTTACATTAAGAGATCAATATGATACTTTAGGAGACAGTAGTGGGATTCTATGACTTATTGTGGTGTATTTGAGCCTTGAATTGACTAGGGATGGACTTGTATTAGCTATTTTCAGTTGTCAACATGATGAGATTTAGAATCAGCTAGGAGACACACCTTTGATGTTAGAATACTGTTGCCAAATGTTTTTGAGATGGGTGAACCTATGTTTAATGTCTGTGCCACCATCCCATATGATACATCTTATTCCTAATATAAGAAGCAAAGGAAGCATTGCACTTTCTGCTTCCTGGATGGTGAGACAGTTCAAGTTAATCCTATCACCATGCTTTTTCTACCACAATGGACTGTATCCTCTGAACTGTGAGCTAAATTTAGCCCTTCATTCCTAAGTTGCTTTTTGCTAGGTGTTTCATCTCAAGAAAGAAATTGGTGGATCTGAGATCTCCTGAGACCAGCTGAAGAGCAGGAAGCAAGGAACCGGAACCAACCCAAATGACCCTCAAATGATGAGTGGATAGAGAAAATGTGGTACATCTACACAATGGAGTTCTATGCAGCAGTAAAGAAAGACAACATCATGAGCTTTGCAGGAAAATGGCTGGAGCTAGAGGACATCATGCTGAGTGAAGTAACACAGTCCCAGAAAAACAAATGACAAATGATATCCCTCATCTGTGGATGCTAGTGCCAATTACCTAGTTGTATTTCTTGTGCATGGCCCCTTGAGCCTTTGTCCAAAGCAATTGGGAGTGATGCATATTGGAAATAACAACAACAACCACCACCACAACAACAACAGAAAGGACTGCATCAAAGAACTGACTGAAACAGTGAACTTCTGCTCAAAACAGCTTCCACATGGAGAATATTGAGAAAGACTGAGAAAGAGATGAAAAGCATGTTTGGCAGAATGCATGAGCTCTGGTGGGGTGGGGGGATAGTGGGGGAGACATGGGTCTAGATTTGATAAATATATATATAATAGATATACTTATTTATATATATATATTAAAAAAAAAAGAAATTGGTAACTAACATGCCATCTATGGATAAAGCAACTAATTGCAAAGTAAACTTTGGCAGACATTAATGTAAATTCTTCCCTTTTTAACTCATTACAATATCCTAGAAATCCTGTTTTCCCTAGCTCCAGCTCTCAACTAATTTTGATAATTCTCAATGGCAGTCACATGTTATATCACCATCATTAGGAGAGAACCATTTGTCCAAGTTCTTACCTTTTAAAATTTATTAGCTTATATTTGTTAGAAATTATAAATGTTGATTCCATATACTTCCCTGGAGTTTGACATATAAAGTATTACAGGAAGATAAATATTTAGATATTAAGTCTTAAACTTGATGTCTGCTTATAAATTCATTTTTTTATTTTTCACAGTTTTATTATACTATAATTAAAATATTATAAAATTCTCTATATTTACATGTACAAGTCAATTACTTTTATAAATATACAATTGTTGTTCTTACAACAATCTAATTTCATAGTGGCGCTTTTATCTCTGCTCCAAAATATCTCATACCCAATTGTATTCCCTCCCTAATACCACACACAGCTCAAACACCACTTCATATGTGTTATTTTTTCTACTGATTTATTTTTCAGATTTTTATATGAAAAAAAATCACAGAAAATAAATTATTTGTACCTAGGTTTGTCACATAACATTATGGTTTGTTTATAAATGCAAATTTACAATTGTTCCATTTCTTTGTTCTTTTTTACCTTAAAAGAATATTGCACTCTATGAATATATTTCATTTATCTATTCATGAGTTTGTGGACCCTTAAACTACTTTTTCATTGTTGTGCACCATGATACTATAATTATTTACAAACAAGTCTATTTGTGTACCTTTTGGTTATTGATATGGGGACATATACCTAGAAATAGAAAGCCTGAGATATTTGATGACTTTGTGTGTAACATTGTAACCAACTAACTGTTTACTGATTGGACTCTCAGCGAGCTCTACAGGAGAGAAGTGATGCCATGTTTTCTAAACCTAGTCAGTAGTCCTTGACTGGGGAGATCATAGACCCAAGAGGGGAACCTACTATTGTAGTTATGAGAAATGATTATTTTATCAAACTGCCTTTTAATACTAATGTTTATACCATAGGTTAGTGTTGGACCTCATCAGAGAAATATCTTCAGGGTGCAGATGTAAATGCAGAAAATTATAATTGACCAAAGTACCAAGAATATGTGATGGTTTTATGTTCTTTCCTAATGGGACCCCTATAATGCCTCTTCTTTTGGCTCAGGAAACATTGCCGAATGTTGAAAGTATGTAATATCCAGAAGCCCACAACTGACCACAGTGTAGAGAATAAATTTCTGCAGAGTATGTGTTCCTAGATATGATTCCTATAATAAAACCACCACTGAGGGCTCAGGAACCAATGTATAAAAGGTATACAAAGATGATAAGAGCCAGGGTTGGTGCATGAACACAGAGAAACAAGGTTACAGCCTCCTAGGAAGCTTCTCATATTAACCTTCAACAATGATGACATCATGCACAAGTCCCATGCTGATTCATTGAGATAAAAACTCAGCATAGAACTAGGAAAACAGGCAGCAGGCCTCAATCCTAACAGAGGAAGTATTGGCAGCTAATTACTTCAGGGTGAGGGAATGTTGATCTTTAATGGAGTGACTCTAGATACTCTGAACTAGACTATAGTAGATGAACTTGCACCAAGAGACATCTGGGTAAAAATACTTGACCATATTGAAATCATATATGATAGAATGCATGAAATTCAGTGGTGGTGGTGGGGAACTAATGGGGAAGGGGGTTCTAAAGAACTATTACATGAAATTAATGATAAACAAAACAAACACTGCCAAAATATTTTGCAAGGTGGCTGCCCTTTTACAATCCTACTACCTATATCTGAGAAATTTAAGTTTTCTATAGTTTTATTAGCAAAAGTTTAGCTTTTATTTTTAATTTAGACATTATGGTGAGTGGAAAGTAGGTTCTACTCACTTCCTCAATATCTAAAGGAAAAGAGACTGTGGAATGCTAAGCCTTAAAAGGAACAACTGTATCAATTTCTTCTCTCAAGGATTACAGTATTGAGGAAAATGGAGTGGAAAGATTGTAAGTGTCTTAGGTACTATATGAATACAATGAAGTAGTGTTATCCAGACAGCAGCTTGATATTTATTATATGAATGCTCAAGACAATTGTTTGAAAAGGAATTTTATAAGAGAAACATATCAAGATATCACTGAATTTTGAAATGTGTCTAAGATCTTATGTTAGCTGAATGAAGATATCTTGTAGAAATTAATCACACATATTGGGAGATAAAGCTATTGAAATATGTTGTAAACAAATGATTACACCATTTCTTAGATGAAACACCCAAATCTCAGATAAAGGAAGAAAATATTAAGACTTTATCCTCCTTTAACATTTTTGATAAGCCACAGAAGTGGAAAGATATTTACAATCCTGTATTTGATAAGGGATAATAAAAACCCATGTAGCAAGCTGGGCGTGGTGGCACATACCTATAATCCCAGCACTGGGGAAGCAGAGGCAGGTGGATCTCGGTGAGTTCAAGAGCAGCCTTGTCTACATAGTGAGTTCCAGGACAGCTGGGACTATAGGGAGACCCTGTCTCAAAAGAAACAAATGAACAACAACAATAACAACAACACCCATGTAGCTTAATAATAAAAGAAGTAGAGTCTCGAGATGGAGTAAAATATTTGACTAGATATTCATCAATGAGTTTGTATATATAGGCAATGTTCACATGAAAAATCATTCCAAAATCACTATCTTTTTATGAACAACTTCATTTTAAGAACCAGTTTTAAAACTATTTTTCTTGGTAATTACTTTTAATTTTGCTATGTATTTTATAATGTTTTAATAAAACGTTTTTAAAAAGTAAAATAATTTGAAACAATGATAACCTTGCAACAAAGTTGAAAGTGCAATGTAATTAATATTTCCGCGGTGCTCTTGCCAGAGTCAATTTCTCACAATATTTTAGTGTGTTATGACTACAATCAGGATATTTTTCATATCCACAATATGACCTACTCCAGTCAGGGGTGTCACAGAAACCTATCACTACCATGTAGTCCTCACAGCCCATTGGAGTTTCATCTCTTGTCCCAGTGGCTCTGGCTCTGTAAGCAAAATGATCTATTGTAATTCCATTAGTATATTTCTTTTTCAAATTTATATATATATATATATATATATGTATACTTTTTATTTTTATTAAATTTTTTCATGCATTATTTGTCAGTCCAATTTAGACTCATTTCCCTTTCCATGCCCCCCACCCCACCTGAGTTGCTGAGAATTTGTCTGGTTTGAACCTGTGCAAATCTTGTGCTGCTGTCACAGCTGCTCTGGATTCATATGAATAACAGCCTTGTTGTCAGGATAACACTGTTTGTTTGTACTCATCCAGTACCTACAGCACTTACAATCTTTCCCTTAGCATTGCAACCACTCACCAACTGATGGACATTAAAATGGGGCCAAATAGAAATGTAATATTGAGAAATCTACAACAATATAAAGTGCATGGTTTATTTTCATGATAAAGTCACCTATTCTTTAAATATTGTGTTTGCTATACTTTACTTTGAAAAGAAAGATGCAGTAACAACTCCTGAAATTCAATTTATACATCTACAAAGGTAGAAACCAGGTAAGACTATCTTAGAGTGGTGCCACTGTATTCATAGCAAATCCCTTTAAATTCACATAAATTTAATACATTTTAAGTTTGTTTTTATGGTAACAACATTTCTTTGATAACCAAAATTGAGTAATAGGAAACAGTTGAATAAATAGGGTTACCTGCTCACAGTGCTGACCCTGTCTTCAGGTCATGTAACGATAGGTACCCGAGGGAGACCCCAAGACCTGTAAGATTGGCGAGAGAGAAAAGTGAGACTTTGCGAAGGTTGTCAAAGTCTAATTTATTGAGCAAAGACAGCAGTATATATTTAGCAAAAGGCGGGAAGCATATAGGGGGAGTGTAAAGCAGGGTAATCAGTTGATCGGGCTCTCTGGTGTCAGAGGAGGGTCTGTTTTTGCAAAATCACTGAGTTGAGACATCGGGCTGGAGTATCTGGTGACTTTTGCTGCACGTCCGCACCCAGCTCTTGGGAAAGGCTGGTGGCTTTTACTGCATGTCCGCACCCAGCTCTTGGAAAAAGGCTCGAGGTGACAATTCACAGAGTCAACTTCCTTGTAAGCAAGCTCAGTGTAAGCAAGCTAAAGCCTGTGGCTCCTTACATATCCCCCTTCTTTACATTAAGAAGGTATGGATAAGTATCAGGCAGAGTGGCATCTGCAGCCGATTATGTGACCGTCCCTGTCTTATGTTCGACCTCTACAAGACCCTCTTCCTTACCTGTCTTTGGACGCCCTGTCATCCTCAGGGCTCCTGTCTTAGGTTGGTAAGAGGGGAGAGGAAGTTGCCCATCTTTGGGGTGGCCACCTGGGCTGGTACTCGTAAATTTTTGAGATAAGCAAGGCCAGTAGCTGAAAGCCTGAATAGGTATAGCTTTGGCTTTCAGCATCCTTTTACAAAAAGAGGGGGAGCCCCACTTGTAAAGGTGGGTTTTCAAGTATCTGTGTTCATATTTTTAACAACCCAAGGTTCCCATAGTTCAGTCCATATTGTTGTAATCTCACAATTCACCCCAGTCTCTCCACAGCCCTTATATTCTATCACGCCTCTTCTTCCGCAAGCTGGTCCCTAGGCTTTGGGAGAGGGGCACAGGCAGGTGAGAAGCAAAGCAGCGTTTTCTCTGGAGATGTTTTCTACTCCAGTTAGGTTGTTTCCCTTCATGGGTTGACAGCTTATCCAGGGTACCTTTTTAATCCTACTAACAAAGCACAAGCAATTAGATGTACAGGCATTTAAACAATATTATTATGGCAAGCTAAGCTGTGAGCATAGACACAGATGTTTGGATGGTATGTTAATCCATAAGCTGTGATGATATAAGCTTATGGCATCAGCCATGAATTATTCCTCCAAGGAGAGAGCTAATAGCCAATTAGATTTGGGATATGTATAGATACATGGCTGCCACTGTTGCACAGCATCTCCAGACAATTGAGGTGTAGCCGATACTGACAGAGGAGTCTTGCTTGACTCAAGGAGACCAATATCCTGCTTTGTCGCATTAGTGGCCTTTGGTAACGGTCTCTGGCATTTTAAAGGCCAACTGTACATTAGCAAGTGATGTCTCAAAATATTTTTTCATGCTTACACCAGGTTTTCGACAACAGGGACTTACCACCTTTCTCCTTGTTGATATCCCATTTTTTACAGGCAAAAGGCCTTTATAATTTGGGGGGCTTGGATTCCCCCAGCCAACATCTCCTTGGCAGAACAATCCATTGCTGACATCAGAGTTCTCCTGTATTAACACATTGTGCTCAATTGTACCACTTATAAATTACATTTATATTTGGCTCTAGGTAGAGAATTATCTTTGTACAGTTTCCAAGTCTATCACTCAATCAAAGAAGGCAGTTATACCTGTCTCACAAGCATTTACCATTACAACAGTTGGTTCCAATTTACAGTTGGGGAATGACTTCATTACCATCATGGTTTTTTTCCTTTTCAATATAGGTGAGAGGTATCGACGGATAAGGTTTCCTCAGCATCCGAAGGGTAAACTTTATCAGACCACATCATAAATAGTTATCCCAAACAGAATTTAGAGAAATGTTCAGTATCTGTGACTCAGGCAATCTAAGGTTTCCTTTTCTTTAATGTCCAGATGAGTCAGCCTCTCTGGCTGGCATTTTTCAGTCTATCTTGCAGTATTTTTAGGCACTCAGGTTGGTGGTTTTTTACCTGTGGGAACATACAATCTCCTCCCATTGTTAGCTTTCAATAGATGTCTAAGTTGCACCACAAATACCCACAAACAGGAACCAACGTGTAAGTCTTCATCAATTTATAAATTCCAAACTGTTTATCCTTGACTGTATGTTTATTTGGGAAGTAAACTCAGACTTAATTTTCTTTAAAATTACCTACAAGCAAAGGAAAAATGCCAACAAGGTGATACTGTATAACAAAAAAAATATAGAGACCATCCGTGCGCCCCATCCCCAAAGCCATTGTTGGAAATTCAATACAGACTACAAGTAAAGCAATTAACATTTATATTCTTTAATTAGTGTTAAATGTTAATTACATTTTTTTAAACTGTAAACCTTACAAGGTGGATTAATAATAGCTAAACCTTTTTTCAAAAGTTTTTGGCCCTTTATTTTAGGCCTGACATGAAAAACGCTAACCTTTGTTTTATCTTCTTTTTGGGTTGTTTCACGATATTGTCCTCACATTCTTCTAAGAGCCAAACTACTCGGTTTTACTCTCTCATATCTATAAGCTGTCTTTCTTCTCATGGTTTTTTTTTTTTGTATGCTTATTTGTGGTTTGTTTTATCCCAGTAACAAAAAATTAACCAATATTACACTCAGTATTATCTTAATTGTGTATAACTAATGTTCTCTGCACCCAAAAGACCCTGGCTGTGGCTAAGGATTAAAAGGCGTGTGCCACCCGCGGTTTCCCAGCCAGGAGACCAAAAACATGAAGCACAATCTTTACGAACCTGATCCACCCAGTTCTTTGAGAACGCGAATCCTTCCTTAAAACAGAAAACAGACACAGTTTGCCAGCTTGATCAGCAAGGGGGGGGGGGGGGCAGGCGAGACCGCAGGATGAGGTCCCCTTTTTTTATTTTTTTCTTCCTCCCTCCCATTGAGAGGTAAGGGGCTTTTTTTTCATCGATCCCCGGGGTGGAGAAACAGCTCAAAATTCTTTGCAAATACCTAACAAGAGGTCCCCAAGAAGCTTGCTCCAGACTGCCTCGACCTCCTTGGGGCTTACCTTGTAGGCAAGAGCCTATAATGCATTCTTGGAAGCCATGCAGTACCCCACTGATCCAGTTGCCAGACTCCAAAATCAGTATCCAGCAAAGATGGAAAGGTTGCCACGTTTGCCCTCCAGAGTGCTCAGGAGTTCCCCAAGCTCTAGAGACCTCCTCCCAAGGCAGATTGTTGATGTAAATTTTACTAGCCTGTAGGAAGCAGATTATCTCTGGTCCTTTTAGATAGCAAACTGGTAAATTTATGTAAAATATGTGTTTAAACAAGTGCTGCTGTCATGGAACATCCTGCTTCTCACAGCTACTGATGGGCACCCTAATGGGTCATTAAAGACAAGGGCAAGTACCTTCCCAGATGAGCCCGCCGGAGTCCTGATCCAGAGTCCACCGTGGGGCTCTAAGTGGATGTAAACATTAAAGTGACCCACCTATGAGCAGTGGTCACCAGAGCAATCAGAGTTCAAATGTGACTTGAGTCTGGAGCAAGTACAGGTGGTGAGATGTGAGAAATGGCCCTTCTATTACCAAACTTCAGCTCTGTCTGATGCATCAAACAAAAAAAATCTCTAACCTTGCCTTTTTCTCATCAGAGGACTCAGAAATAGGCTTTTCCTTTCTTTATTCAGTAAAAACAGCACAATTTTTGTCCCTTGTTTATCCCTTTCCATATAACTTTTGTCTGAAAATCATCCACAACTCCTCCAGTGCAGGGACAGATAAGCCCCAGCCCCACAATTGAACTTAAGGCTCATTATTTCCTTGTATTACTTTAGGCTTTAGGAACTGTTCTGTAGTTTTAAGGATAGGTGTTGAAGAAGGGGAGTCTGTAACCCGGACTCTTCTCTCCCTGAAAGCTGTCTTGAAGTGCTGAATAAACTTTTCTTCCTTAGACAGCGAATGACCCATCTTAAATATGAGCCAATTGGCCTAATCTTTAATAGGAGACAAAGAACTACTCACTCTTTTGCCCAAGGATAACTGCACATCTGTGGGTGGCGAAAGTGTCCTCTCTTTTTCCCGAGGTTCTGCGCTCCATGGGTGGCAAAGCATCCTCTCTTTTTCCCGAGGTTCTGTGCGTTCCACTGATGGCGAAGTGCCCTCTTTATTATGTCGTCCGGCTGGACCTCCTTGTTCCTTGTCTGGTAGAGGGGTCTTCTCACCTCGAGCCCCTAAAGTTGGTGCCAATAAATGAACCCTGTCATTCAGGTCATTAATGATAGGTACCCAAGGGAGACCCCCAGGACCCTGTAAAGATTGGTGAGAGAGAAGACGCCGAGACTTTTGCGAAGGTGTCAAAAGTCTGATTTATTGAACAAAACAGCAGTGTATATTTGGCAAAAGGCGGGGAGCATATAGGGGGAGTGTAAAGCAGGGTAATCAGTTGATCGGGCTCTCTGGCAAATCAGAGAGGGTCTGTTTTTGCAAAATCACTGAGTTGAGACATCGGGCTGGAGTATCTGCTGACTTTTGCTGCACATCCGCACCCAGCTCTTGGGAAAGGTTGGTGGCTTTTACTGCATGTCTGCTCCCAGCTCTTGGAAAAAGGCTCGAGTTGACAATTCACAGAGTCAACTTCCTTGTAAGCAAGCTCAGCGTAAGCAAGCTAAAGCTTGCAGCTTCTTACCCACCAGTGCTACACAGACTATACTTCTGACATACTTGACATACTTGTGATGGTCTGAAAAAGTATATCCCCCATATGCTCAAGTATTTCAACCCTTGGTCAGCTGACAGCACAGTTTGGGAGATGTGGCCTTGCTGGAGGAAGCATGCCACTCTGGTGGGATGTGAGAGTTCATTACCTGCCTCCCACCTTCCAGTATATCTCTCTGGGATTTCTGAACATGTATGTGAATGCTCAACTTTCTGCTCCACTTCCTGTCATACCTACCCTGCCCATGATGAACTCTTATCCCCATGGAACCATAAGCAGAATAAACTCTTTCTTCTTTTCTTTTTTTTTTAAACATTTTTGTGATTTTTATTCGGGTTAATCATGGAGTTGGGAAGGTATCTATTGTGGACATACAACTCCACCCAAAAGTCCATTCTAATCTTTCTGAGGTGTTTTCTGGAACTATCTCTTTTTCGTTGTGACACTTTTGTTGCCAGCAGCGGCTTCAGGCCCAGGACTAGCTGGCTTCTTGGAAGAACATTTTTTTTTTCTGAGGGACACTCATGTTTGCAGTCTCTTCTGGTTCACTGGCCCTTTCCTTCTTAGGTGCAGACTTCATCTTCGGAACAGGAGGGCTTGTGCTGTCAAGATACTTGTAGCAGTATCTTCAGGATCACTGACCAATTCCTGCTTTGGAAGAGCTTTCTTTTTTTTTTTTTTTTTTTTTTGTTCAGGGGTAGGGGAAGGGACAGGTGGCCCTCTCATTCCACTTTCCTGAGAAACCTCTTGGGGCTTTGTTTTTATCTTCTTTTTGGGTTTTTCACATATTTCCTCGCATTCTTCTAGAGCACTACTGTTTTTAACTCTCTCTACTATAAGCTGTCTTTCTCATGGTTTTTTTTTTTGTATGCTTATTTGTGGTTTGTTTTATCCCAGCAACAAAAAATTAACCAATATTACACTCAGTATTATCTTAATTGTGTATAACTACAGGAGATCTTCCAAAATGATGATGAAAAGATCTGTGAATAAAAAGAAAATATAGAGTTCCTAATTTATCTTTACTTCTATAGATTTGTCTACACTGCACATGAGTTACACATAGAATATGATGACAACAGTTATTACTTCACACGAATAAGTCCTTTTATTAAAGGAAGCATAAGAGATGCATATTCATAAAGATGCTTTAAAAGGAGAAATTTGTGTTTTTACAATCCTACCTATGTCTCCAGTCCTGCTCTTTGATATCTGGGTGGTGTTGAGTCATTAGATTCATGCTGAAAAATGATGACAAAAGATGTTTAAAACAAAGTTTTTGATTTATTAATGAAAGTACAAGGACTGCATCAGATATTTCAGTGGAGCCCATGATCTTAGAAAAGACCAATAATGAATACTAAATTTTAATGAAGTCTACAGTAACACTGAAATGCACCATTTCATTTGCCGTTAACCTTTCTGATGTTCTGCTAGGAGGTCCTTAAATTAGTAGGACTGGGTACCATTTAATTGCAAGGACAGGTGACTTTCATTTAATCGAGAACACTTAGCTGGAAGAAGGCAAGGAGGAAAATCCATCAGAGATATACACATAAATATGGAAAACTTAAGGAAATTATTAAAGACAGACAAGGAGGCCAAGAAGTGTTTTTTCACAGAATTTAGCAAACCAGTTTCAGATTTAATACATTTCTAGAAAAATTGTTAAAATATTCAGATAAATTACATGGATTTACAGATACCTGACAAGAAATTTTCAATCTAAAATGTAAAGACTTGGAGCTGGAGAGATGGCTCAGCAGTTAAGAGGACTGGCTGCTCTTGCAGAGGATTGTATTCAGGTCCCAGTGCCCACATCTGTAATTCCAGTTCCTGGGAGTTCTGTGCCCTCCTCTAGCCTACCCAGGCATCACAGGACACAGGTGCCCTTACATACACTTAGGAAAAACACTCATACACACAAACATAAATAAGATTTTAAATGTTAAAAAATGTAGAGATTTATTCAAATACTTTTACAAATGAAAATCAAATCAGTTAAAATCTGAAGAAGAGTCCTGCTAAGGAAACAAATCCACAATGAGATCTGAGTTGGAGCAGAAATTCTTAGAAACTGGCAGCATTTAAAAAAATAACACATTTCCAGCATCTTCTCTAACACATTTTTATGGCAACTGAAAATTGAGAATATCAGAGTTACACTTCACAGCCCAGGTTCTGTCTGAGCCAGGTGGTGTAGTTAGTAATATAATAGATGAATCAAAAATATAGGGCACTTTTCCATACCAAACTAAAAGTTATGAATTGATTTTATTTTTAGCTTTATAGTTGCTGCAGTGTCACTAGAGAATCACACAAAATGCAGTTGAAAGAGAAAAATAAATACTCTTCTTTCGTCTCTAACACCTGCGTGTCCTTCCAGTCATGACATCTGCTCCACACCATACACCAAGTGGCTACACTGAACGCTGGTGACTCTGTGGTAATGCTACTTATTCTCTCTCTCTCTCTCTCTCTCTCTCTCTCTCTCTCTCTCTCTCTCTCTCCTTCCTCCTTCCCTCCCCACTCCTCCTCTTCTTTTCCTCCTCCTCCTCCTCCTCCTTCTTCTTGATTCTTTTCTTCTTCCTCCTTCTCTTCCTCCTCCTCATCCTCCTTTGCTTTAACTGATAAGAAATAAAGGAATGTGTTTGATAACATGGACACTTTCTTGGGGATCTAGTCTTGAAAAGTTAATAACTACCAAAGTCACCAACTCTGAGCCATTGACTTTTGGGTCTTGCCTCTCAAAATTGAAGAATGAAATCCACAAACAACAGAGTGTGAGTTTTAGAGAGCTTATTTTAGACTCTATGGGGAAGCATAAGATAAAGGTCCCTGTATAGCAAGAGTGGTGAAATAGAGCACTATTAAGCTACTATCTGGGGAATCTTAAAGAACTTCTCACTAGTGTGAGTTATAGGGATGGTGATGAGTTGAGCAACCCCTTTGGCCCAAGAAGTTCTCCAGGGGCTTCTTCTCAATTTCTGACTTTATTTTTGCATAGCCTCTAGGAATAGATGGTCATTTAGGAGATAACAAAGAAACTGGTATTTCTGGTCTTCATCAAGGACATTCTCTGAGCTATTGCCTCAAGGTTCCAGCCCTACTTACCTACTTCTCAACTCTGGTTTCTTCATAATCACTTCCCAAAAACTTGGGCACTTGAAACAATGAATCCATGTCTTTTAAACTCTGTACACTAGGATTTGTTAGGTTATAAAAAGGCACTAACCCCAAATATAAAGGGACATGAGGCTTAAATCACTCCAGGAAAAGGATTTACTTAGTAAGGACTGCCAGAGCGGGCTGCCTGCAGACACGCGGTGGAACAGGAGCAGTAAGGCAGGGGCAAGATGGTGACTGGGGCCCACCCATTTATAGCCATGTGATGGGGCCTCAGGTACAGATGAAGAGGTCAGAAGATTGACAGCCTCTAGAGGAAGTGGGTGCCTGTGTGCCCCTTGGGATTCTGGGAAGCCCAGACCTAACATTCCAGCCTTTTGCTTATGATAAGGAAATGAGACTCTGTTCTCTCTTCTGTATCTGCTTCAGAGCTGATGGGGGCGTGGGCAAAGTCTTGGGGAAACAGCTGTCAGGCTAGAGTGTTAGAATCTGGTTTCCCATTTTGGCTGCTCTGGGGGCTTTGACCGGTGGTTTTGGTCCAGATAGATAGTGTCCAGTACTCAGTGGACATTTTCTCTGCAACTGAAAAGAAAAACTGTTTGAGTCTTATATGATTATACCCATGCAGGGAATTCCCAGTATCAACAGGGGGGCTTCTGGGTGCATTAGCAACTGGAGGGTCTCTGTCTAGGGTCTGCAGAGGGAGAGAGGATCTGTACCCTAGTTTGAGGAATTTGGAAAAATGTTTTAGTACACAGAGCTCTAGAATCAGGGCCATAACCATGAGAATATAAAAATAAAAGGTGGTATTTTCTGGCATGGCCCATTAAATGTCACCTATCTCTGGGTTATTTTCTAAATTTTATTTATTTTTGTATGTGTATGAATGTACTGTCTGCATGTAGGTCTGTGCACCCGTGTCGTGCAATGCCGTGGAGGTCAGCAGAGGGTCTCAGATTCCCCTGGAACTGGAGTTCTCCTGGAATTGGAGTTACAGACGGTTCTCAGCCACCATGTGGGTGCTGGGGATCAAACCCGGGTCCCCTGTAACAGCAGTCAGCGTTCTTAACTGCTAGGCTATCTCTCCAGCCCCTCTGAGTTATTTTCTAACATGACACAGTAGGTTCCTAACTTGCCACAGTAGGTCTCTCACCTATCTCTCTGGTAATAACTTATTTCATTTTCTCTTCTTTACATTACAGTTTCCTGTTGGGGTGTTTAAAACCACACAGTTAGCTCAGATAAATGAAGTTTGTTTTGGTTTAAGGTCAGTTGAGATTCTGGTCCTTAGAGGGTCACTCAGGCTTTGCACCTGGCTCTCTTCACCAGTGCCATCTTTGTGAGGACAAAGTCAGGCCTTGCTTGACCAGAGCTTCCCTTTGAAGAATGAGGAGTTTCTCCTCTATATGGAGTTTCCTCCCTTGACTGGACACTGGCCGGATGAAGTCTTTTTAAGTAGATCTCCAAGACCTCCCTGGCCTGGGATGACTGGTGACTCACTGCCACAGGACATGTACAAAGGTGCAGATGCAGGACCGTAGGTCTCAAGTCAATCTCAGAGGGTAGGGGCCAAAATATTGTCCCTTCACATCCCTCTCGTCAAATCAGATTGTAACTTTTTTTTTCTTTTTTTTTTTTATTGATGCTTTGTGCATTTCGTACATCATTTTCCAATTCAGATCAGGCATTTTTCCCTTTCCCTTCCCCCCCATGCCCACCCCATCCCAGATCATGTATTCTGCCATAACTGTCTTGCATCTTTCTCTGTTTTTTTTGTTTTTTTTTTCCTTTTATAGCTATAAGTGATAATCCATGAATACAAGCATCCTTCATGCAAAACCAATCTACAGGCTGTTGTGTCCAAACCCCCACAACCCCACCATCCAGTGGGGGGTGACATGTTGTTTGTTCAATCAAGTTGATCAAATGAGTGTCCAGACTACATCGCTGTAGTTTCACCATTCACCCCAATCGGAGCCAGGGGATCCAAGGCCCCACAAAAGGTAAGGGCTCCTTGCCCCTAAGTTGGGATACCTGCAGGAGGAGAGGCGATAAGACCCTGCTGCCGAAGACCTGACGTTAACACAGGAGGGATGTATTGAGACTGCACATGCAAGTGTACAGATGGCCTCTGGAATGCCAGAGAGTGTTACCAAAGGACACTAAACCAATAAAGCAAATACGGGTCTCCCTGAGTCAAGCAAGACTCCACCGTCAGCACCAGCTACACCTCACCTGCCTGGAAATACTGTGCAGCGGAGGCAGCCATGTGCCTGTATATCCCAAATCTAATTGGCTATTGGCTCTCTCCTTGGAGGAATAACCCATGGCTGATGCCACAAGCTTACATCCTTTACAGGTTAGGAGATGTTATAAGCCACAGTAAGACCCTGTCATATTTAACAGGGGGGAAAAATGTAATTCATGGATTAACATATCATCCAAACATATGTGTCTATGCCAAAGTAACCTACCATAACTATTAGTGCTGCTTAAATACCTATATATCTAACTGCTTGTGCTTCATTAGTAGGATCGAAAGGTTACCCCTAGACAAACTGTCAGCCCATGAAAGGAAACAGCCAGAATTGACCAGAGTCCAAGTCAACAGCTCCAGAGAGAGTAGACTGTTTTACTTCTCATCCACCTGTGCCCCTTTTCTAAGCCTAGGGAACAACCTGCAGAAGAGGGGGTGTGGTAGAATGTAAAGGCTCAGATTGTAACTTTAAGTGTAGTTGTTAAACCTCCAAGAGGATTATTTGAATGAATTTGGTACTTTAATTGCCATATAACTCCTAAGTAAAGCTTGAACATTGACTTAAGCACTCTTAATAAATTCTTAATTGCTGTAGCAAAATATTCTGACTAATAATAAAAGCTCATGGTAGGAGCTTTTATTATTAGTCAGAACGGTGGTAGTCACCACAGCACAGGCTAGGAAAGGATACTACTTACTGGTTTGTGTTGCTGGCTCATGTTCAGCCTATTGCATACAATATAGAAATATCTGGCCAAAAATGGCATTGCCCACAATGGGCACAGGCCAGTCCAATAAAGGCAATTAATGAGATTTCTCAGCTCAGTGTATCAAGGTGACATTAAGTCATTTAGGTACTCAAAGTACAATGGATATAAAACATGACAGGCAAAATTGTTCTAACATAGCTCATGAAACAAACCCCAGATAATAAAGAGATTAAAACCAGTACCTTCACAAATGAAGGCCATGTCACTTGTCCCCAGACTTTGAATTATAGTTTTGAGAAGGAAAAGGAAGGTGGGGCATTGTCACATACCAATAGCAGACAGGAAATGCTTAAGCTCACACAAATTGGTTGCATTCAGACTGTCCATGTGGTCACCAGAAGTAAAACCTAATTTCTCTTAAAAATATTAAAAGTAAGGAGGAACCTTTGAGCACTTCCTTAAGGAAAACATGACATCTTTTAGGAAAAATAAATCCAATATATATATATATATTGGTAGCAATACAAGTTGGAGAGAACAACAACAAAAGAACTGAAAAAAAAAAAAAAAAATCTGGAAAGACTCAGAAAAAGATATAGGACATGTATGGCAGAGTGCAGGGACTCCGGTGGGGTTGGGGGCATGGAAAGGGAAGTCATTCTAGATTCAATTGAGAAATAATGTATGATGTATGGAAAAAGTTTAATAACAATAAAAACTATATAAAAATTAAAAGAAACATGTGCAAAGTATAACAGATGTATAAAACAGTTTTAGTATGTATGGGTAACTCTCTCTATATATATGTCTGTTTCACTTGAGGCTGAAACAAGGTATATAGTACCTGCTAGGTGGAACACAATTTCTTGTATATGCCATAATTACATTATAGAATTCTTAAAAGTCAAGGGTACTTCATGCATACACTCATAAATAAGGTTCTAATAAACAAATTTGGCAATGACAGTTTATAAAGATTGTACTGAGCAGAGGCACATGCATGCAATCATACACAGACCGATCTTAATATTCTGTTTAACAATAAATATCATTCCCATACACAGATTTATCCACACATTCCTTCAAGAGATTTTTTTATCCTAGTGCTTGTACTGAACAGTCACATGCATTGGAAAGAAAAACACAAAAATCAAAATGTCCCAACCAGGTGAGAGTTTACTGCCTGAGTCAAAAGCTGGATACAGGTGAGACAGTGTGTGGTGGACACACCTTCTCAGATATGGAGGCTTGGACACACCTTCTCAGATATGGAGGCTTGTGTACAGAAGCAAAAACAAAAATGGGTTTCTGAATAAAATGGGGTTTATAAAGAAAAGACAATGAAATGGAAAATGCCAAAATCTGAACTAATCCCTTAAAATTAAGTAAAAGTCTTGGAAACAAAATATAAAAATCAAAAACAAAACAGTGTATCTTAAAAAGCCAAATGATGTAAAAATCTCAAACAAAAGTTTGTAAAAAATTTACTGTCCATACAAAAGTAAAAATGGAAAATTGATTATATTTTGAAATGGATGAAAAACTGGTAAAAACAAAACTTGGTTACTCCAACACAAAAATGTATTAATAGAATTTCAACCTTTTTATAATAATCCAATATAAAACCCAAAAATCAAAATTATGAAAGGATCAGAACATGGCATTAAATAAATTGTAAAAGAATTAGAACATGGCATTAGTTGTTATAAGCTCCAATGTAAAATTCAAGCTTCCTGCCACATGATCTGGATGGAGTGGGTGTGTCGCAGTGCTATCACAGAAACAGGGCGGAAGATGGGGGTGGAAACAGTCTGCTGCTCCCATTTATGTCTGAGTGCGCTAGGGGGGAAAAAGCAGAACGGTATGGCATGGCAGCGCATGGTGGTGCGGGAGGGGAAAAATCACATGACAGGGGCGTGGTGGGCCAGGGTGGTGGAGAAGGCATGGGAAAAGAAAAAGAAAAAAAAGCCTGGGTTGAGGGTGCAGTCTGTTACTGCAGAAATCTGCCAAGGTTGCAGAGAAGAGAGACACAATTCAGAGCATGTGGGGTGGGGGAGGAGAGGAGAGGAGAAGAGAGAGAAAGAGATCTGTAGGAAGGAAGTAAAGTTTTTTAGCCTCAAAGAAAGCAAAATGGAGTGGAGGAACTACATCTTCTAATGCGAGGCTAAAAAATGAAGGAAGAGAAGCAGAGATCTGTAGGAAGGAAGTAAAGTTTTTTAGCCTCAAAGAAAGCAAAATGGAGTGGAGGAACTACATCTTCTAATGCGAGGCTAAAAAATGAAGGAAGAGAAGCAGAGATCTGTAGGAAGGAAGTAAAGATTTTAGCCTCAAAAGCACCATCTGAGGGCTAGGGCATGTCTGCCCTACTGTCAGGGGTGCAGGTCAGAGTCCCTGGGCCTATGCAGCCAACGTGGGGGACTCTGAAGCAGGGTCCATAGGTATGTATAAATCAGTGTCCCAAAATTCACAGGGGTGACCAGAAAACATGTCCGGATTTTGTCCTCGGCTTCCTGGACAGTAATCAGGATGGAAAAGTGGAAGGGCATCCCTGATACACTGGCTTTCATGGGTCCAAAATGGGGAAAGCAGAAAGGAATTGAGGAACTGCATCCGCTAAAGGGAGGTTAAAAGGAAGGCTTAAGGAAGAATCAGAGAGAAGACAGAGGCAGAGAGAAGTGGGGGGAGAGAGAGAGGGAGAGAGGGAGTGGGAAGGAGGAAGAGTTCAGGAGAGCAGAGTGTACCTCATTGTGAAATGTGGAAGCTGGATGTCTGGAGAAACACACTGCTGGCAATTCTCAAGGGTTTCAAAAAGAAAGTTAGGAGGTCCTTTTTGAGAAGAGAGCTGGCGAGTGCCTCTGCCAGATCAAAAACATCCTGAGCCAACGAGCACTCCACCTTATCAAAAACCTCTTGAGCTCTGACCGACTTCATGGCACCCTAATGTTAGGTTATTAAAAGGCCTAGGATCCCCAGCCCCCAGACAAAAAAGGCACATGAGGCTTAAGTCACTCCAGGAACATGATTTACTTCCATGTGGGGTTGCCAGAATGGGCTGCCTGCAGACAGGTGGTGGAGCCAGAGCAGCCGAGCAGGGCAGGGCAGGGCAGGGGCAAGATGGCGACTGGGGCCCATCCATTTATAGCCATGGGGTGGGACCTCAGGTACAGGGGAAGAGGTCAGAAGATGGACAGCCTCTGGAGGAAGTGGACATCTGTGTGCCTCTTGGGATTCTGGGAAGCCCAGACCTAACAGAATTTAGCTAAGTTTCGGCAGCTTCTTTGCTTAGACTCTCATAAGCCTTGCAACTTAAAAATTCAACCAAATTTCAAGGGCTTCTCTGCTTAGATCTCACAAGCCTTATGTCAAGTTGCTGTTTGCACAGAGCTTCTCATTGCAGTCTCTGAGGAAGAATCCATTTCTCAAGATCATTCATAAAACTGTTTGGAGTTAGTTCCCTATGACATAGATCTGAGCCTCATGGTCATTGCTGGAAGTCAACCAGATCCCTGCTTTTGTACTAGAGATTTCTCTTCTTAATTCATGCTACCCAGGTAGATCTCTGGAAGGATAGATAATGGAACCTTCTTAGGTTTCAATTATGTCTAACCTCACATCTCTGACCCATGGAACACAATCCAGTTTTTTTTTTTTTTTTTATTATTTGAATGAGTATGCTGCCTGCTTCTATGTAAGTGCACCCACATCAGAGAATGTCTGTGTATGGCAGAGGTCTTCATTGTATCCCCTGCAACTGGAGTTTCAGACGGAAAAAAGGTTTTTAGTCACTGTGTGGGAGCTGGGATTTGACCCAGGTTTTCTGCAAAGAACAGTGCTCTTAACCACTGAGGCATCTCTCCAACCCTGGAACACTATCTATTTAAAAGAGCTTTAGGGCTGGGCGTGGTGGTGCACGCCTTTAATCCTAGCACTTGGGAGGCAGAGGCAGGTGGATCTTTGTGAGTTCAAGGCCAGCCTAATCTACAGAGTGAGGTCCAGGACAGCTGGGGCTACAGGGAGACCCTGTCTCAAAAAGACCAAAAAAAAAAAAAGAGCTTTATTTAGACCCAGACAATCCAGGAATATATTTTCTTCTAACATTCATAACCTTAATGGTGTATGCAAAATTCTTTTTGCATCAATTGGTGACATACTCAGAATTTTCAAGAATTTATCCACAGACCATTTTGGAGGTACTTTCATCTACTACTTTTGTGGAGATATTGTGGACATAGAGAAATGAGTCCTTACAATGTTATGGTAAAAGACTGTACAGTGTTATGATAATCAAGGGCCTGGGAGCTGGGAGAGCTCTAAAACAGGAGATAAAATGAAGATAGACAAGGGAGTGGTGACCCAGAATAGAAGTCTTTGTTTTTCCAGTTGTCACATTCCAGTTGCCTTTGTGACTCTAAGTTATCTGTAAACCACTTTCTTGAATAATTCTTGTTAGGACCTGAATTCTCCAAAGGACCCTGAATTCATTTGGAAATTCATGGTGACATTCCAGGGAGTGCCAACCAACCAGCTTTACCAGCTTGCCCCTGGAACAGCAGATGATTGCAGAACACAAAGAAACCATATGTTTTCTCTGAGAAACTGTTGACCAGCAACATAACACGCTCTCCCCTACTCCTTGCCTTGGTTAGTACCCAACCCTTAAATATCCTGGTCAAATGCCATTGAAGGGCACTCTTTTCCTACTGGGTCCAGCCCCAGCTACCTTGGAGTAAACTTCTTTCCCCGGAGGGAGGGCCTAACCTTCCTGTCTTTCTTTCAGGGGCAAAGCAACATAAACCAACATAAACCTAACTATTTGCTCTCTTGTCACATGGGTATAAGAAGCCCCTCAAAACTCTGTTGGGGGCTGGCTCCTGTATAGAAAGATCACTGGGGTTCAGCCCACATGAGTGGGTTAGCCACTCCCAATTGTTTTGGACAAAAGCTCAGGGGGCCTGACACAAGAAATACTTACAACTAGGTAATTGGCACTAGCATCCATAGATGAGGGATACCATTGGTCGTTTGTTTTTCTGGGACTGTGTTACTTCACTCAGCATGATGTCCTCTAGCTCCAGCCATTTTCCTGCAAAGCTCAAGATGTCATCTTTCTTTACTGCTGCATAGAACTTCATTGTGTAGATGTACCACATTTTCTCTATCCACTCATCAGTTGAGGGGCATTTGGGTTGGTTACAGCTCCTTGCTATTGTGAAGAGAGCTGAAATAAACATGGCCGTGCATGTATCTCTGCAGTGGGGTGAGTCTTGAGGGTATATGCCTAGGAGTGGTATGGCTGGGTTGGGTGGCAAGTTCATTCCAAGTCTTCCAAGGGTTCTCCACACTGCTTTCCATAGTGACTGTACAAGTTTACATTCCCACCAGCAGTAGATGAGTGTTCCCCTTTCCCCACAACCTCTCCAGCACTTGGTATCATTTGTTTTCTTGATCCTAGCCAGTCTTATTGGAGTAAGATGATATCTTAAACTGGTTTTCATTTGCATTTCCTTAATGATTAGTGATGTTGAACACTTAAGGTGTTCTCAGCCATCTCTAATTCATCACTTGTGAAGTCTCTGTTCAGTTCTTTGCTCCATCTATTGAGTGGGTCATTTGTTTTCTTTTTTCTTTGTTTTTTGAGTAGTTTATATATTCTGGAAATCAATGCTTTGTCAGATGTATCTGCAGTGAAGGTTTCCTCCCACTCTGTGGGATTTCTCTTCACTTCCTTGATTGTTTCTTTTGATGTACAGAAGCTTTTGAGTTTAATGAGGTCCCATTTGTCAATTGTCGATCTTAATTCTGGCACAGCTGCTGTCTGATTTAGGAAGTCTTTTCCTACGCCTATGTCTTGTAGTCTACTGCTAACTTTTTCTTCTATCACCTTCAGAGTTTGGGGTTTCACATTGAGGTCTTTGATCCATCTGGAGTTGACTTTTGTACAAGGCGAGAGGTAGGAGTTTAATTTCATTCTTCTACAAGTGTTGATCCAGTTTTGCCAACACCACTTGCTGAAAATGCTGTCTTTTCTCCATTGTGTCTTCTTGGCCCCCTTGTCAAATATGAGATAGCTGAAATTGTATGTGTTCAAGTTTGGATATTCGGTTTTGTTCCATTGGTCAAAAGGTCTGTTTTTGTGTCAGTACCAGGCTGTTTTTATGACTGTAGCCCTTTAGTACAGTTTGAAATCTGGTATACAGTTTCCCCCTTGTGTTGTTCTTTTCACACAGGGTTGTTTTGGCTATTTGGGGTCTTTTGTTTTTCCAAATGAATTTAAGGACTTTTTTTTCCAAGCCTTTGAAGAAACTCTTGGGGATTTTAATTGGGATTCCATTAAATCTATACAAGAGTTTGGGTAGAATGGACATTTTTACAATGTTAGATTTCCCAGTCCATGAGCATGGGCACTTTTTCTATCTTCTGATGTCTTCTTCAATTTCTTTTTTTAAGGGTTTAAAATTTTTGTTGTAGAGATCTTTGGTGTCTTTGGATAGGGTTGTTCCTAGGTATTTTATTGTTTTTGAGGCAATTGTGAGTGGGAAGGTCTCCTTGAATTCCTTCTCCAGTTGCTTGTTGTTGGTTTAAAGAAAGGTCACTTATTTTTTTAGGTTAATTTTGTATCCTGCCACTTTGCTGAAGCTGTGAATCATTTCTAGGAGTTTTCTGGTGGAGTTTTTAGCATCCCTTAAGTAACAATAATATCATCAACAAATAGGGATTTTAGCATCCCTTAAGTAAAGAATCATATCATCAGCAAATAGGGATATCTTGACTTCCTCTTTTCTAATTAGTAATGCTTTAATTTCCTTTTCTTGCCTTATTGCTCTAGCAAGTGTTTCAAGTACTATGTTGAAGAGGAGTGGTGACAGGGTAGCCTTGCCAAGTTCCTACCTTTAAAGGGAATGTTTCTGTCATTTCCCCATTTAGGATATTGGCTGTGGGTTTCCTGTATATGGCTTTGATTACATTGAGGAATGATCCCTCCAGTCCAACTCCCTCTAGGACTTTAAGCAGGAAGGGATGCTGGATTTTGTCAAAGGCCTTTTCAGCATTAATTGAGATGATGGTGTGGTATTTGTCTTTCATTCCATTTATGTGCTTGATGATGTTTATTGATTTTCATATGTTGAACCATCCCTGCATCTCTGGTATGAATCCAACCTGGTCATGATGGATGATCTTTTTGATGTGCATCTGTACGTAATTTGCCAGTATCCTGTTTAGAATTTTGGCATCTGTGTTCATAAGGGAGATAGGTCTATAGTTCTCCTTTTTAGTTGTATCTTTGCCTGGTTTTGGTAATAGAGTAATGCTGGCTTCATAGAAGGAATTTGGGAGAATTCCCTCCATTTGTATCCTTCTAAATAATTTCAGTAATAATGGTTGTAGGTCTTTTTGAAATGTTTTATAGAATTCTACTGTGAAACCATCTGGGCCTGGGAGGTTTTTTTTTTTTTTTTTCAGTTGGGAGGGTTTCTTTTTACCATCTTAAATTTCTTCATAAATTATGGGTCTGTTTAAGCTGTCAATCTCTCTTGTTGAGCTTCTTGTGATTCCAGGATTTCAGACATTCATCCATTTCTTCTAGATTTTCAACATGGTAAGTATAGGTTTTTGAACTATCCCATATGATTTTTCTGGATCTTTTCCTTGTCTGTTGTGTATTCCCTTTCATCATGGTTGTATTTATTGGAGTAGTTTCCTTCTTTCTTTTGTGTTAACTGGGCTAAGGTCTGTCCATTTCTTATTTTTCAAAAACCAACTTTTGGATTATTGATGTTTTTGTATTATTTCTTTATTTCTATTTCATTGATTTTCTGCTTTGATTTTTGTTATTTCTCCTGTCTTTTGCATTTAGGTTCATTTCTGTTGTTGCCTCTTGAGTGCTTTTAGCTGCTAGTGTTAGATCATCAACTTGTGCTCTTTCTGTTTTTCTAATGTAGCACCCCAGGGCTATAACTTCCTTCTTAGACTGCTTTTAAGTTATCCCATAGGTTTTGTTGTTGTTGTTTGTCATTGTCATTCAGTTCCAGGATGTTTTTCTTTATTCTTTCTCTTTACTTGAACCATTCATTATTGTAAGAGTGTGTTGTTTGTCTCATGTGTTCTTGTAGAGAGGGCTTTATATCTGTGTGTCTGATTGAGCTTTATTGCACTGTGGTTGATAGAAATGCATTTTAAATATTTCAATCTTTTTGATTTCTGGAGGTTTCTTCTGTGTTTCTCAGTATATGTGGTTTATTTGGAGAATGTTCCATTGGGTGTGAGTTGAAAGTGTATTCTTGTGATTAGGGTGGAATATTTCAGTAGAGGTCATGGGTCCATTTGGTGTATCATATCATTCAGTTCAGATGTTTTCTCGTTCATTTCTTGTCTCGTTGACTTGTCCAAAGTGCTCAGTGGGTATTGAATTCCCTACTATGAGTGTACTGGGGTTAGTGTGTGACTTATGTCCTGGAGAATTGTCTTTATAAAGTTTGGTGCACCAGAGTTTGGTGGCATATATATTCAATAATTTTGATAATGTTCTTGGTGAATTGTTCCTTTGATAAAAATGTAATGACCTTCTTTGTCTCTTCTGATTTTATTTTACTTTGAAGTTGTTTTGTCTGTTTTAAAAAGCAACACGTGCTTTCTTTTTTGTACCATTTTGCTTGGTACATTTTTTTTTTTCCTATCCTTTCATTTTAAGGTGGTGGTGCCTGTCCTTGAAGGTAAGATTGCTTTCTTATAGCAGCATATAGATGGGTTCTCTTTCCTATCCAATCTCCCAGTCTATGTCTTTTGATTGGGAATTTAGTCCATTAATATTTAATGTTAAGACTGATCGGTTTTGTTGCTTCCTTTTGCCTTATTATCCATTTTCAATTTGGTTTAGGTTTTTTTTTTTATTTTTTAATTGTTATGTTAGTTTCTCTTCCTAGGTGTCTGGGGATGGTGCTCCTTTCTTCTGTCCTTGAATTGCTTCAGTATTCCTCTGGAAGGGTTGGTTTTCCGGACATGTATTCTTTCATCTTTTTTATTTGTTTTATGGAAGGTTTTCTCTTTCCTTCAACTATATCTACATTTTTGCTGGGTATTTATACTAACCTGGGTTGGCATTATGTCATTTAAACCACTGGAAATGCTTTGCTTCACGTTCCTTCTTGTTTTCATTCGTTTGCCTGAAACGTCAGGTGTATTTCTGATAGGTTTCCCTTTAGGTCACTTGTTGTTTTTCTCTTGTGGCTTTAAGGATTTTGTCTTTGTTTTGGGTGTCTAGCATTTTAACTATGATGTGGTGTGGAGAGTTTCTTCTCTGATCTTCTCTGTTTGGAGTTCTATGTCCTTCTTGTATTTGTATTGGTTGGTCTTTTTTTAGTTTGGGGAAATTTTCATGTATTATTTTGTTGAAGATCTGATCAGTACCATTCTCTAGGGATTCTTCTCCTTCCTCTATTCCTATGATGCAGAGGTTTGATCTTTTCATAGTGTCCCACAGTTCCTGGTTGTTCCACTTTTGTGTATTTTTAAATTTTTCATAATCTTTACTTGAGGTTTTTAGTTGTTCTGTGTTATCTTCCCCATCTGATATTCTTTGTTCTGCTTCCTCCATTTTGCTTCTGAGGCTTTCTCCATTCCTTTCTTCTTGATTGGATGAGTGTTTGATTTCCTTTTTCATTTCCTCTTCTGATTTCTTTAATATTTCCACTTCCTTTTGGAGCTTCTCAATCCCTTCCTGTAGCTCTTTGCTTCCCTGGTTGTTTTCCTTATCTTTTTCAGCATGGGATCTTTTCAGTGTTTCCACTTCCTTCATGTGTTCTTCATTCTCTTTTCTTAATTCTTTGATTTGCTCTTTATAATATTGCATTTCTTTAAGTATGTTCACCATTGTGTTTCTGATATCTGTGTCCTGGGCCATCCCTAAGGGGATCCCACTGTAGGAATCTTCCACAGGGTTGGTAGAGCTTGGTGTGGGATTATCCAGCACCTTTCCCATATTGTCTTTTCTTTGTGTTCCTGGCATATGGGCTTCTCCTTGCCTGTATTCCAATGTGAGTTCTAAATTCCTCTTCACTGTGTTGAAGTCTTGCTTTGCTTGCCTCATTCAGATGCCTTCATAATTCCAGTTGGCAGGGGGTGAGGATGCTCTTTAGCCCATGCCCTGGTACCTGAGCTTCAGGAGGTCTTGAGAGGTCTCTGATCTCAAGACTCATGCAACCTCACATTTTATACCAGCTGGGAGAATAACTCCGCCCCGACAGCCACAAAAGCCAATTAAACCAAAGACAACTAGCTTAACTAGATTAAGCCAAACAACAATCCACCTTGCTGAAACACCCAGCTCCTACCTACCTATCTGGGCTTCAGAAGGTCTTGGGAGATCTCTGATCAAGTTGTACATTTAATTCACCCTATTCATCTCCTGGTTCCCGGCCTAGAAAATGTACCTATCTACTCTTGCCTTCACTTCTCCTTCACAGGCACCAGTCAAGGACATTGTTCTCTCTGTAACTATATTTTGGGGGTCTTTTAGGTAGATTCACAGAGCAGGGGTACCCCAGTTGCCACCCCCTCTCTACTCCCCTTTTCAGAATTGAAGAAGTCAGGGCTGTATGTGCCCTGATTCCCTCTTGACAATTGGGGTAACCTCCTCAGAGGATAATGTGATACAAGTAGGAGCTAAAAATTGGAGTGGCAGTTTAAGGTCAAGACCAACCCCCCCAAAATAGAGTCAGTTTCTTTCTTAGCTGGGAACTGAAGAATTCCTGGATCTGCCAGTAAACTTATCCTTCTGGTTGCTCTGACTTGTGGCCCGTGCATTCTTAACTCACTTGTCATATTTATTAAACAGTGGGTAAATTCCATTAAAATCATGGTACTCAGGACCAGGTATGTCCCATATATCAATCCTCTGAGGAAGAAAATGATGGAGTCTAAGATTAGCCTCCCAGTATGCAACTCAAGGGGGGAATGTAAGAGGGGTCCACACTGAATCCATTTTGAGTATAACCACCAATTTCTCAAGATTTACTGGAAACTGACCTTTTTGGGGAAGAGGTCAGTTGCTTGAGTGGGTTCCAGGCCAGCTGGGGCTACAGGGAGACCCTGTTTCAAAAAGACCAAATAAATAAATACAAAAGAACATTTAATAAAATTTAAACTTGTTAAAGATATCTGTTGGTATGCGAGGGCAGGTGGACTGACCCAACACTTCCTCATTCCAGTAGCATGATTGTGTCTAACGATAACTGCTGGTATGTGGGGGCAGGTGGACTGACCTAACTATGAGTTGTAATTCTTCTCTTATCCAATAAGGCTAGAAGTTACCCAAGCCCCGCTCCTAGACTGTGTACAAAACACCTGCAACCCAAGTTATCAGGGGTTCAGAGCCTTTTTCCTCCCACCCCAGCATGCTAATTTACTTTTTCCTGAAATAAAGTCTTGGTTTTCCATCCTTTTGTGTGTTTGGTGTGGATTCTTGGACTCTAACTCCTGTGCTAATTAAAATATAATAAAATTATAATAAAATTAATGCAAGTAAATTGATGGAGCTCGAAGCCATTATGCTGAGAGAAGTAACACAGTCCCAGAAAGCCAAATGGAAAATGGTTTCCCTCATTTGTAGATGCTAACACCAAATCCCCCAGATGAAAGGCAAGCTGAACAACATTATGGTTATATTTCTGTTTATCTGAAATCAACTATATTGTCATAATGTGAATCTCTCAATGGGCTCTAGAATCCATCCACCAATTATTTTCAGACTTCGTAATTACTATATATGGGTGGAGAATATGTATCCATATTTTAGAGTAATATAAAATTAATGGAGGAAAATGTGAATTCCTAAACATAAAAAAAGCCTGAAAGATTCAGGACAGTATGGCAGAATGCATGATCTGGGATGGGGTGGGTGAGGTGAAAAAAATAATATTAATTAAAAATATATTTTTTTAATTTTAATTTAATTTTATTTATTTTCCTATGTGTATGAATGTACTGTCTGCATGCAGGTTTGTGCACTCCTGCCGTGCAATACTGTGGAGGTCAGAAGAGGGTGTCAGATTTCCCTGGAACTGGAGTTAAAGACGGTTTTGCAGCCGCCATGTGGGTGCTGGGGATCAAACCCGGGTCCTCTGAAAGAGCAGTCAGTGCTCTTAAACACTAGGCCATCTCTCCAGCCCCTTAAATATATTTTAAAACTATTTAAAGGTTTAGATTGTTACTTGAGCATAAGATCATTTCTGTAAGGGCAAACCTAGCACCCTGAGTTTTTATTATTACATGTGATGTGAAGACACTGAAAAGAATCTTTGAAGAGAATCGTATTGGGCCAAACCAACCTTTGACTGTGGATATAACTAGTGTCTGTCTTGCAATGGAACAATACATCTCCTAGAATGTTGCTAGGGATGTGCAGATTCTGCACCTGACATCACTTTAGCACTGAATCTTTTGCCTACTTCCTCCACACTGAGGACCTTTGTTACTAGATTATACTGACAAGGAGAATCAATAATATCTCCCTTTTCTAATGACAGCCCCTTAGCAGTATAACTCAATCTGCAACCTTCATTTTTTTTTTTTATAGTTTTGGAGATAGACAAGTTCACATTCAGAAGGTGTTGTCTTATCTAATACATGATTGTTAGATTGCTTTATAGTAGTAATTAGATCAAAGAATCCCCCAATGAGATAAGGAAGAACTATTGAACAAAAAATCATACAGAATTAAATTTATATTAGAATGTACCATGACTCCATTATTTGACTATAATCATCACTTACCATTTGTCTCAATTCATTTTTCTATGTACGTTAGTGTATCAGCCAGCCTCTTTAAACTGTTGAAATTTTCTAGCTCAGTGTCTTAGCTCACATTTTAAGGAACTGACTTTTTAATGTAGTAATGAATTTTGTAATTGTCACTTTTTATAAAAATTCAAAACTGGAGCCTATTCAGCCTATCTAGCATTGCTTCTTAAAGGGAGGGAGTCTAACTAGGATCGAGATGAGTTATATGACATGCACAACAATTCAATAAAAATATACATTAAAAAATTAAACCAGGGTAGAGATTTTTTTGAATTTTACAAAACGATCACAATTGAACAACTGTCAAGATTTTTACCTTCCCAGTTTCAGATAAAGTTATTTTTAGGCCATTACTGCCCTTGAATACTGAGTCCTTAGATGGTACAAGAATTAGTTTTATAGGCTGCACTTCTTTAAATCCCATTCTATCAAATAAACAACAAAAAAAATGTGTCTTAGAAAACATAGTACATTTCTTACTGCAGAGATGAGTTTAAAATCGTTAGTAATGATATTTCTCACTAGTTTCACATCTACATACACAGTTATGGGTTTCGTCATGCCATTTTCATATACACTTTGTTCTCACTGGCTCTCCCTCTCCTCTGGGCTCCTGAAACCTTCAATACTACTCTGCTCCTCCCCTTCCTGCTCCCCAGTTTCCCCTCTGCTGCTTTCATGTCACTTATATTCTACTAGCCTCTTTCTTTACCCTCTCCCTTACCACCCAGTTTCTCATCTCATGGCCTCCCTTCTAGTTTCATGACCTGAAACTTTTATACACTACTTTCAGGGTTGCAATATCCAATTTGTAATAGAAATAGAAATATGCATGTTTAAGACTAACTAATAAAATATGTATGAAACTCATAAAAAATTTTTTTAAAAACACAGTACTTAATTATCTAAAACTTAAAATTTGGAATTTGTTTTCTGATTATTAAATGACTTTATTTAAAAATTTTTATTCATTTTTTTTCTACAAATATTTATGGGGCTGGAGAGGTGACTCATCAGTTAAAAGCACTGTTTGTTCTTGCAGAAGTCCCAGGTTCAATTCCCAACAACCACATGGCAGCTAACAACCATCTGGAACACTCTCTTTTGTCCTGCATGGGCACAGAAAAATGTGGTTGCATTTACACACATTCAGACATAACATTCACAAACATAAAATTAAAATAAGTAAATAAAAATATAATACAAAATATATTTATTTTTAGTTTTAATGAATTTTCAAATTTTTCAAAAGGCATACTTTGATAATATTTAGTTTCCCTCTAATATCCCTTCCATCCCTTATTTCCCACCCAATTGAATGCAGTATATTATATGTATAATAAGGCCTATAGACTGTAATTTGTGTCCCCAAATGTCCTTCACTGTGGGTCTATTCACTGGAATCTGGTTAAACTACCACAAATCTTGTGCTGGAAAGAGAATGTCTCTGTACCTCCCAGTAGACATCTATTGTCAGAATTTACTTAGAGGCAGCTGGAGCTTCTTATTGACTTTCATAAATCTATGCTATTTTTTCTTTCTTATTTTTTTTTTTTTTGTTTTGCTTTGTTTTTTGGCTGATTGGAACTTCTGCATGATTTCACCATTGGTGTGAATTCATATGACTTCACATATGAATTTTATTTGGAAAACTCCTCTATCTTGTGTACTCTTATTATCCATCCTTTCTTCCACTATGTTCTCTGGGCCTTGGGGAGTATGGTGGGGGCAGGGAGAAGTTCGATAGGGTATACAATTCAGGGCTAATCAGCCTGTAGCCTCTTGACCTCTGCATGTTGGCCAGTTGTGGGTTTCTGTGTTAATCACCATCTGTTACATAATGAAACTTCTCTGGTGAAAATTGAGAGATGCATTAATTAATATATGTTTATAATAATAAGATATTAAGAGTATACTATGTTAATTATTTTGTAGAAAGCTAGTATTGGGTACACCCTATGTCTATGATTTATTTAGCCTCAGGTCCCTAAGCATAATATGAAGCTCCATACTATAGAGCAGATTTTAATTCTAATTAGAAAGAGATGGTTACTCCCATATTTTCATCCTGGTTGCACTTGTGGCATATCATATTGGGATAAATTTTATTGTACTTCATAGAATTCACAAACAGCCAAGGTTGATGGTTTTCTTTTCTTTGAGTAGCTTGAATAGCATCTTCCAGCTTTATGAAAGCTAGTCAGTAGACATGAGTCTGTGGAGTCAGTACCAGCTCAATTTCTGTTTGTTTGTTCTGCAGCTCATGCATTGGTATCTTCAACCATAGGTGTGGGGTGAATTATTTCTTCCTTGAAATGGGCTTATCACTGGACAAACTGTAGACTTAGGGGAGAGGAGCTAAGGACAAAGCCTACACAAGCAGCAAGTTTCCTGGGATGCCTCACATAATACTGGGATTCAGAACACAGGGAAATCTAGGACATGGGGGTGGGGTGGGGTAGGGGAATATAAAAAAACCACCACAGGAGGCTAAGCTTTCTCACCATTTTACCAGCTTGGGCAGAGGGCATGGAGTTCATTTTGGAACTTTGGGAAGCCACATTGAAAGGAAGAGAGGCAACTGCGCTGGGCAGCTTTTGTGAGTGCGTCCTTTTTCTGCCATCATTTTTAGGCAAGCCCAACCCAATAAATTCTAAAGTGGGAGAGTTCTCTCCTTGTTTTTTCTTAGTAACTGGGGAACTAGGAAGTGGCAGAGATGGGATGGATTTGTGAGACACTGCATGCATGGCTGTGAGCTCTGGGCATCCTTGCTCCAGAAGGAAAATTTATCTGCTGCAATAGGATTTCCCTATCTAATTCTGATGGGTGACCAAGAACAGGGCAATGAGCGGTATTGTTTGAGATTCTATGGGATCCTGGTCAACATATTTTAGAGTCCATTCTTGATATCACCTTTAAAATATCATTGTGCTGGATAGCTTTAGTGTCAACTTGACACACCTGGGTTGAGGGAGCTTCAAGTGGGGAATTGGCTCCATTGGATTGGCCTGTGGCCAGGTCTGTGGAGTACTGTCTGATTGTTGAGCAGTGTGGGAGGGCCCAGCCCATAATGAGTAGTGCCACCCTGGACAAGTTGTTGTGTACTGTATAAGAGGGCAGGCTGGGCATGAGCCAGGGGAGCAAGCCAGTGAACAGCATTCCTCCATGGCCTGTGCTTCAGCTACTGCCTCCAGGTTCCTGCCCTGAGTTCCTGCCTTGGGTTCTGTAAGTGATGAACTGTGACCCAGGAGATGTAAGCTAAATAAACCCTTTCCTCCCCAAGTTGGTGTCGGTCAGAGTGTTTTGTCACAGCAATGGAAGACAAACTAGAACAGAAATTGGTACCAGAGAGTGGGGTATTGCTGTGACAGACCTGACCTTGGTATTTTGGGGAAGGATTGTGGAAGCGTTTGGAACTTTGGGCTAGAAAAATCATTGAATACCTAAAGATCATGGCTGTGGAACTTGGAAGTTTTGCTGAGAGAGTTGAAGAAGATGGAAGCCTGGCTTGTGAAGTTTCTAGTTTCAAAGGGGAACAGAGATAATCAGGACTGTGTAATCTGTGGGTTCTGGTCAGCTGGGGCTGAAAAATCAGCTGTAAGTAACAAGAGACCAGAACCTGAAGTGAGATCTTTGTTGTACTGGGACAATTGATGCTGGTTAGCTGGGACTGAAAAATCAGCTGTAAGTAACAAGAGACCAGCATCACTGTTGTGAAATCTTCTGGGAAGAATTTTTTCAGGGTCAGCACACAGAAGCTGTGGTCCAGAAGGGGCCTGTGCCTCTATGTCAAGCCAGAAGCAGGACTTGGTAGTGTGTAAGAGTCTCGTATATGGTTCTGGTATTGAAATTTGAGGGGGTCACAGAGAGCAGCTGAAGCTTGGCACTGTGAGAGGTCAGGAAAGACCATTGGTGGAAGTGCACCTCGGTTGCAGTGGAGACCCCAGGATTGCAGGGGTCATGGAGAGAAACTGAAGCTTTGCACCAGGAGAGGTCTGAAGAGACCATTGGTGAAGGTACTGCCTCAGTTTCAGTGGCAACCCTAGCTTTTTGGAGATGCCAGGACCATTGGATGACCACCAAGAGCAGCAGCAGGGCAGGTGTGGAATGGAGTCAGCCTGGGCCTGTGAGATGAGCTGTGTGTACCATGGATGGCAGAGTCAGCGAGGGAGAGCTGCTGAGACCCTTTGGAGGCCAGAAGATCGTGAGTGATTCCCAGGTGTCCAGCCTTGAGCTACTTGCTGGACTTAGGTTTTGTTTGAGAGTGCCTGAGTCTTCCCTTTGAAATAAAACAGTATTTGTTTTGGATTTTACAGCAGCCCACAGTTAAGAGACTTTTAACGGATTGTAAACTTTTAAGTGTTTGGACATTTTAAAGGCTGTGGGGCTTTTAAGTTTGTACTGTCTTAGGTTGTGATTAATGTTAACATCATACTTTTGGGATAAGAACTGGAAAGGTGGTGGTTTAATAGTGATGTGTATTGTGTGTCAAGTTGACAAGGGGTCAATTGTGCTGGATAGCTTTAGTGTCAACTTGACACATCTGGGTTGAGGGATCCTCAATTGGGCAATTGGCTCCATTGGATTGGCCTGTGGCCAGATCTGTGGAGTATTGTCTTGATTGTTGAGTAGTGTGGGAGGGCCCAGCCCACTATGGGTGGTACGACCCTGGGCAGGTTGTTGTGTACAGTATAAAAAGGCAGGCTGGGCATGAGCCAGGGGAGCAAGCCAGTGAACAGCATTCCTCCATGGCCTGTGCTTCAGCTACTGCCTCCAGGTTCCTGCCCTGAGTTCCTGCCTTGGGCTCCTTAAGTGATGAACTGTGACCCAGGAGATGTAAGCTAAATAAACCCTTTCCTCCCCAAGTTGGTGTCGGTCAGAGTGTTTTGTCACAGCAATGGAAGACAAACTAAAACAATCATGAACTCCAAATATATACATTCATAAACACACACTCACAGAAGTTTTAACAATATTGACTGACAATAAGAATTAATACAGCATTGGTTAAAAACAACTTTAGGAAATACTTAGTAATGTGCTATTTTGTATTTATGAACATGACTTTTATTTTTATTTACAATTAAAGATAACTTGTTTTAGAGTCAGAAAGTGCCTACTATGTAAGTAAAATTAAATTATTTAACTTTATATGATACTTTAAGTTATTTGCAAAATAAATTATTGCAAAATGTCACCAAGATTCATTTACTAGATCAAAATACACAATTTTTACTTAAATTGTGTGATAGGACATATTTAGGGACACCTATAAGACTCTCTCTCTCTCTCTCTCTCTATATATATATATATATATATATATATATATATATATATATATATATATGTATGTATGAGAAAACATTTAATTTAGCAGGGATAGTGGGGGAAAGTATGGAAAGGTGAGGGGATATAAATACCATCAAACTATTGCAGGGGTCACACCGGGGGTCTTAGCCAGCCCTGGACCTACAGGACTAGAGGGTCAGGTGTGTCTGCTCGCCCTCTCTGCAGCCTCCCTGTCCCAGGAGACAATCAGACGCAGCAGGGAGCCAAGTCAAGCAAGGTCTCGTTTATTGTAGGCAACACAGCAGTTTATAAAGGCAAAAACCACAGAGATGATTCCATGGTGCCAAGCGGGCAGCCAATTGTTTCAATGGGCCAGGTAGCATGCAGGCTGTATGTAATGATTATTCCATAGAACTTAATGAGAGACAGGTACTGATCTTGAGCTGTCCATGAGTAGGGAAGTACCTCTGAGCCTAACAGAATTTCCCTTTTTCTTCCTCCCCTATTCAATTCGTGGTCATAGTGACTGTTGTAGTTACAATGGTTTACATGACTCTTTGGCTGAAGTTATTTGGTAGGTGGGGGACAGTCAGTGAAACTCAATCCAGGCTTAGAGATTTCCAACAGGCCACATTTTTGGAGAGCCTGTAGGGCCCAACAAACTATATTGTATGAAACATTAAATTTTGAAGATACTTTATAAAGAAAGAAAATTATTTTTTGGCCACCTCATGACTTATAACAAAGACATTTCTTGACAATGTAAAGTAGATTAACTTGAAAAACAATGCTCTAATATGTTTGCTTAGTCCTTTAATTCAAATTACCACACAAAGTTCAGCGCTTTCCACATACCACTCTACCACTGTACAGGTGGTGGGAAGACTTGCCCATAATCAGCTCTTCTTGCTGTTTCAACCTCAGCTTGACCATGTGCCCTGTAGCCAGGTATTCCCAGAGTCTGGGAAATATTGTTCTTTGGTCAGTGTGTATCCATGACTGCCAAAGTCTTTTGCACAAAGAACTTCAGCAACAGTCTCAGTCTCTTCTGTGACATCAATTTAAAATCCTCTTATTTCAGTTAATCTGTGAATTGAGATAACACTAGTATCTCAGTAGTTTTGTTGTGAATATTTATATAATAGCAAAGCGAAATGTCCACTGAATGTACATAACAAATATCATTGTTATCATCACTGATTAGGAAAAAGATAAGAGTTTTATATCTCAGATACAGCCTAACAAAGATAAGCTGCCCATAATGTTAGGAGTCTCCAAATCACAGCATGTTATACAACAACACATTTAATTTCTTGATTCCCATGCATGAAACACACACAGAAATCTTACTATATAAATGCTTTAACTTAACAACTTTTTATGATTAATAAAGAGGATGAATTTTATTTCATACTGTGCTGCAAAGCTGTCACCTCAATGTATAAAAATAGCACCAGTCAATACAGCATATTGTAAATTAAGGGAGCATTGTCCTTCATCTGACCCTGTACCACACTTTCCTGCTCTCAGGCATTTCCAACATGAAGATCATTAGGTCTTCTGACCTAAATCCAGGGATGGATATAACTTACAATATTACATTAGACTTATGAAAAAACTATTTTTAAGATTCAGACACAGAAACAATTAGTATAAGAAGGTGATCATTAATAAGCATCTTGTAAGAAACCCTGTAGTTTGAATTTTTGCTTTAAAACATATACAAATTTTAAGTAGCAAAAGTATAGATATAAATAGTAAATTCAACTAAAAGAAAATATCAGTGCAGTGTTCTGAAAACTAACTTTCATATGAGATTCCTGAAAAATAGGTACTATTGTATTTTCAAAATAATGCACACATTTTGTCTGTATTTCATGAAATTCTTTAAATTCATTGCTTGAGAGCAGATGGTACTTTCACACATAAAAGTAATGATGTGAAAATTATTAAAATATTGTTTGTCTCTCAAATGATCCCTGGTTGTTACATGATCTGGATATTCTACCGTAATTACAGTCATAAGAACATGACATAGGAAGTGGAACAGGTAAAGAATATGCACATATTGTACAGTGGTGAAAAGTGCTAAATTTTTCAATTTTTCTGAAATCTTATTGTGCTTGTCTGATTTAATTTCTTCTCCCCAAAATTTTAAAGCATGATTTGCCATGTACTTGACTTGAGAAGTGTTAGGTCTATTATTTACCAGTTGAATAAAGGCTGACACAAACCATTGCTGATTTTTCCAATATTGTTGAAAACAGCCACCACTATATGTGTGTAGTTACTTATTTATCATTTATTTATCTGTTTTTATTTTATGTGTATGAATGTTTTGCATGCATGCATTTAAGTGTATTCATGCATGCAGTGCCCCTTGAGGTCAGAAAAAGGCTTTAGATCTCCTGGAACTGGAATTACAAATGGTTTTTATTGGCCCTTTTGCTGCAGGTTAGGAAACACACTTATGTCTTCTTCAAGAACAGCCAAATCTCTAAATATTTGAGCCATCCTTCCACCCGAGTTTATATGTGTGCACATTTCATGATCACTATCAATATCTCAATGCCTTACCGACATTCTAATTCAGATAGTTCAAATGCTCTATTTTGACTATAGAGATCATGTTTCATTATCTTTATTCTGTTCCTGAATCTCAGATAGTTAGTAGTAAGAGTTTAATATACAAATTGATTTATGTAGAGTTGATTTGCTGAACAAACTTCAAATTGTAATAAAGTTAATAGAAAGCTTGCTACACATGAACATTATGTTAAATGCATTATCTCATTTAATACTAATTAAAGTTCTATGGTTTAAGGAATTATTACTAATAATTACATTGCTATACCCTGGATATAAAGTATAGAATCCTGAAATAAGTTTATATTACAGATGCAGGTGATTTTCAGATTTGAGACCATTAAATAAAAACTTACTAGGTTTCCTATATTTTCATTCCTGAGTCTGTCAATTATTATCTCCTCATTTAAAAGATTATTTTCATGTATTAATATTCATGGGTTAAAACTGTCCTTTGGTCACAAATGTGCAGCAATTAATCTGTCTGAGACTTTGAGGCTGGTGTGTATCTCAAGACCTGATAAACCTTGATGAATTAGTCAGGGTTCTCTAAAGAAACAGAAGCAACAGGATGAATATATAGCTATATAAAATTTATTGATTTGCTCATGTGACAGAGTTCAAGGAGTCCAACAGTAGCCGCACTGCAGAGACTGAGAATCCAGGGAACTGCAAAGTCCACAAGGCTGGATGTCTCAGTAGTCCCAATCTGGTGCTGAAGGCCCGATGGATTCCAGGAGATCTGCCGGTCTCAGTACACGCTGGGATCCATAGGGTTGATCATAGCAGCAAGACAAACTCACCAGTGAGAGAGGCAAGCCGCAGGAAAAATGGAACCAAATCCCTCTGGCATGGCCTTTAATACTGCCTGCCAGCAGAAGGTAATGCCTACATTTGGGGTGGGCCATCCGGGTTGAGGTAGTCCAATCTGAAGATCCTTTTTCTCTTATTTGTTCCTTTGTCCAGTCAAGTTGACACCCAGGATTAACCATCACAAGTCCACCCCTTGTCAACTTGACACCCAATAAATAGCCTCTCCTTATGCTTAAATGTCAGTTGCGAACAATTACAAGGTCATAATTCCACCTAACATGTTATAAGTATCTCATGTGCAAAGTATTATATCTTAGAGTAGGTGGTAATGTCCTTGAGGAACACTTAGTCCTTCAGTATCTAATAACCTAAATTAACATAAATATGACAACACTTCAGCATTTATCATATATATTATATATATCACATATAAATAGATATAGGATAAACAAGCACTTCGTAACCAAATAGAAGCAAAATTAATGTGTATTATAATCCACATTTCTGCAACTGGTCCCATGGCCTCAGCTGATATTTATGACTGCCTTCCCATACTACACATTCTGTATTCTTTTTTTCCTCCACCATCCACAAGCCCTCTCGCAGGTCTTTGGCTTCTTTCTCTGGAGAAGTGACCCATCCTTATCCCTGAAGGGTCTTGGCCATTATAGTCCTGTCTGGTTTGGGTTGGTTGAATTTCCCATGACCTTAACTCATATAGGACATGGTAGCACCAGAAGGCACCCTACAGCGTCTCCTGCCTTCCAGGTACTATAATCTTCCTTGCCCACATTGGGGAGACAAAAAGTCTACTTTCCACCTGGTAGTCTGGACAATCACTCCTCCTATTACTTTATTCTTTCCATAGCTTGTTGGCTTAAAGGCGTAGAGACCTGCAAAGTGGCCAGGGGGAGTCTTATGCTTCAGTAAACAAAAAAAAAATAGAAACTTCATGCTGATGGAGTGTATCTTGGCCAAAGCACTCCCCACTTTGGAGCACAAAACTTCTAGACAGCAGAACACAAGGTCGTGGGTACAGGAACAAAAAATTTTCCTACTGGGTCACTAGGGGTGATCGTGAGTGGAATCGCTCCTCACTTCCACCCTTGTTCCTGACCCATGAATTCTGGCTATGGAGAAACAGTACCATTTAGTGGGCGCTGATTCTAACGCATATACTGCTTGCTGAGAACTTGCCCCAGGCCTCCCAGGGTATTACTACCTAATTGGCGCTGTAACATGTGTCTTAAAGGGCCATTCCACATTTTATCAAGCCCGCTGCTTCTGGGTGGGTGGGGAACATTGTAAGACCCAGTGGATACCATGACATGGGGCCCACTGTGGCACCTTCTTGGCTTGAAGTAGAGTACCGTTATGGTCAGAAAGTCATGCTGTGAGGAATACTGTATGGTGGATAAGGCATCTGTACAGGTCCCTGGATGTAGTTTTGGCTGAAGCAATTACATGCAGAAAGGCAAATCGCATAAACAGAAAAAAAAGTATCTCATACGGATAAATGGACAAAATGCTGTCCCCTCCTGCTGTGGAAGTGGTCCAATGCGTCAACCTGCCACCAGGTTGCTGGCTGGTACCCCGAGGGACTAGCACCCTAATCAGGGGGCTCAATGTTTGGCTCTCCTGCTGTGTGGCAACTCTGTGCACTCAGCAGGCAGCTGTACCCAGATCAGCCTTAGTGAGCAGAAGTCCATGCTGTCGCGCCCAGCAGTAACCTCCATCTCTGCCACCATGACCACTTTGTTCATGGGCCACATTGAGCAACAACAGGGATAGCTGGAGAGAAAGAGCTGACTATCCACAGACGAGTCATCCAATCTACTTTGATTATTAAACTCATCCTCTGCTGAGATCACCTTTATGAACATTTACATGAGACACAAGATCATATTACATCCTGTTGACCATTTCAGAGAGCTCTAACCACATACTTCTTCCCCAATGTCTGTTCTCACCAGATTTTCCAGTCATGTCTCCTTCAAGTTCCCTGACCATCCAGCCAAACCATGCTACAGCCCATGAATTCAGTATATAATCGAACCTCTGGCCATTTCTCCTTCCAGGCAAATTGCACAACCATGTGTCAACTTCCCCAAGTTCTCCCCCTGTTGAAGACTTCCCTTCACAGTTCTCCTTTAGGGTTTTTTCAGAATAGGTCTTAATGTCTGCAGTCTTGTCCACCCTCTGGGTGGTGCCTGCATAGCTATGCAGAACCATCAGTAAACCATGCTCTAGCTTCCTGCTTGTCTCTCAGTCAACTGATCATAGGGCAAACCCCATGAGCCATATGTTCATGCTTAAGCACAGGAGCATTGTAACAGGAGTGGGAAACCATAGGCATTTAGGCAACATCTTACATGTAGCTTGCTCGTACCCTCAGTGCCTTCCTGGGCCCTGTCACATCATGTACCACTTCCATTTGAAATGGACTGTTGCTTCGGTCTACCCATGTCCTACTTATTTCTGTGGGTTCAGATAACAACACCAGCTATATGGCATCGTAGTCAGGTCGCATGGTGAATTTGTGGCCCATTGTCAAATGTTGAGTTTCCACTAAGGCCCGATAGCAACTGCCTACAGAGCGTGTTCCTCAACAGGAGAATAGTTGTTTGCAGATCAAGGTAGAGCCTTACTCAACAATTTACTTACTCCACCAAGGTCCTCTTCTGTATTCCCCCTATTTGGGATCCTGTCCAAGGACTCCAAAGTGCATACCTCTATCTGTCATTGATACCTCAATCACATGTTGTCTGCTGGTCATATGCCCTAGGTTACATAGCAGCCTCACTGCATGACTGGACCCTTTTTGAATAGCCTTTCCTATTCAAAGTCCACACTGCAAAGTTTTGCTGCCTTCTGATCCACGCTGATATATGGGTCTTAGGTAAAACACGTCACAAGATTAGGAAGGTTGCTGTCCCCCTCCAGGAATCCAAAAAGTACCCAGATAAGACGTTGTTCTTCTTTCTTGTGAGGTAGGTGTTCCAGGTGCACAACTTATTCTTCACCTTAGAAGGACATTCTCATGCATGCTCCACACCATACCTCTCATAGAAACTTTCACCGTAGGTAGATGGCCCTTAATTTTAGTTGGATTTATTTCCCATCCTCATCATGCACAATGCTTTACCAACAAGTCTAGCACTAGCTGCTACCACTCTGTTCACTGGGATCCAATCCGACATAACATCATCAATATAGTGGACCAGTGTTATATTTTGTGGAAGAGTCAGGTGATCAAGATCCCTTCTAACTAAGTTGTGGCACAACGCTGAGAGTTAAACATCACCCTTGAGGTAAGACAGTAAAGGTTATACTGTTGGTCCTTGCCAGCTGAAAGGAAATTGCTTTCTGGTGAGTCCTTATGAACAGGTATTATGAGAAGAAAGCTTGCCAGATTCAATAGACTGCATAACCGGTACCTAGTGAGACCATATTTAATCGCTGCTCAGGTAAGGAACACATCTGGTACAGTGGCTGCAATTGGTGTCGTTGTCATTACTTGTTGAGTTTTTGTCAACTGTCATCTCTCCATGATCATCATGTCTTTTGCACAGGCCAAATGGAGAATTAAATGGAGATGTGGTAGGAATCACCACCCTGCATCTTTCAAATCCTTGATGGTAGGCAACGAATCTCTGCAATCCCCTCCAGGGACTTCGATACTGTTTTTGGTTCACTATTTATCCCTGGTAGAGGCAACACCAATGGTTTCACTTTGGCCTTTCCAACCATAAGAGCCCTCACTCCACAGGTCAGGGAACCAATGTGGGGATTCTGCCAATTTCCTAATTATATCATCCCAATAATACACTCTCTGGGACTGGGGAATAAACACAGGATAAGTTTCTGGGACCCATCGTGGCCCACCGTGAGTCAGACTTCAGCAGCAGCAACTCTTCCATTTATCACCTGACCTCCATAGGCCCCTACTTTATCCAGAGGGCCACAATGCTTTTTAGGGTCTCCTGGGATCAGTGTCAACTCAGAACCAGTAGCCAATAGGCCTCGAAAAGTCTGATTATTTCCTTTTAACCAGTGTACAGTTACCCTAGTAAAAGGCCTCAGGTCCCTCTGGGGAAGGACAGGAGGAAGGCAAACAGCATAACTCTTTGGTATTGTGACAAGGTCCTTCCTCATTGGAACCCAGCCACTGTATTCAAGGGGTTCTGGGTCTGTGAATTGTCTCAAGTGTGGAACTCGTTAACTGGATGGGATTCGCGACTGCTGAAATCCAATGTTGACTTCCTGTCATTTGTTCTAGAGCTTTCTTGCTTATACAGATCAAATAAAAACTTAGTAGGCTTCTTATGTATTTGGTTCCTGGGAACACCATTATTAATTAGCCAGTTCCAAAGATCATTTCAGGTCATGCCATTATAGGCATTGTTTTGCCTTTGTCACCCATTATAATTACGATAACTATGCTCATCTGGCCTTTGTCGATTCAGTGCTGCCACATGATGCCTACCCTGAGGTCCTGTTAAACCTATTACACTTACATTTAATTTATGCAAGCGAGCAACAGCTTCTCTAACTGTAAGAGCGGGCATAAGAAATAGAGCAAAAACAAAGCTCTTCAAATGTTCTGGTATCTCTCTCAGTACTTTCCATCTTATAAACTCAGTGAAAGGCATGTCCTCTGGGTCCTCATATTGTGGAGAATGTGGTTTTAAACTTTGAATCCACTCAAGCATGCCCATCTGCCTGACCCTCACAATCCCTTCATCAATACTAAGCCAAGGAATATCAGGCATCTCTAACTCACTGTTAGTAGGCCATGTTTTAATAAAAACGTCAGCCAACCATTCAAATAAACTTTTAACACCTTTTTTAATTGCTCGAGCTGCCACGTTAAACTTAGAATCTCTACTCAGTGGGCTCATATTGATAAACTCAGTCTGATCCAATTTTATATTCCTTCCACCATTACCCCACACCCTTAAAATCCATTCCCACACATATTCCTTAGGCTTCTGCTGGAATGAATCAGCAAACTCATTAATTTCTTTAGTGGTGTAGCGAACCTCCTTGTGGACCACACTTTCTATCTCACCTTGAGGGCCTTGCTTAGCCTTCAATCTGTTTATAGGTCTAGAGGCAACAATTGTTGGGCCCTGAGGAACATTAGCTCCCACTGGGAGGGGGAGATTAGTTTCCTCAGGCAAGGGTGGGGAGGAGGGATCTGCAGGGTGTGGATACTCTGCTGAGGGTGCAGAGATTAATTCCTCAGATAAAGAAAATCCCTCAGAATCCAAGGGTTCAAAATCCTCATCATTGGTTCTCCCATACATCTCCATCCCACGTTTCAGGGTTCCAACCTTTCCCCACCAGTGCTCTCACTTTGACTGCTGACACTCTTCATGGCTTGGAATTAAATTTGCACTGTAAATCAGCCAAACATATAATAAGGGCTCCAGCTTGATTTTCTGCCACTTTAGCTCTTTGGCTGCTGGAGAGAAGATGCTCTTCCAGAGCACACTTGGAAACTTTTAAACTGTTATTTCTAATCTGGAGCTGGTTAATTTTATCACTGAGCTCCTTATTTTCCTCTATCACTTTATCCAGAGATTCTAGGAGCAACCAGGCAACATCATTATTTTCCTTATTTTTCCACAATTTCTCAAACGTTTTATATATAGAGTCACTAAATTCCGTGCTTCTCACAAGAGGCGAGTTAGTTGAGTCAAATGGATCTATCTTCATAATTACATCAAATAGTCTGCACCAAGGATTATCATTCTTCTTCATGCCACCAGAAGAGCCTTCAGTATCTCTAGGCTTCATTGGGTTGGAGAGCTGGTTCCAGAAACTACCAAGCCCACTAAAGAAATTCATCCTTTCAATTCTGTTTCTCTAGAACCACTCCTGGTACCAAAATCTGTATTAGTCAGGGTTCTCTAAAGAAACAGAAGCAACAGGACAAATATATAGCTATGTACAATTTATTGATTTGCTCACATGACAGAGTTCAAGGAGTCCAACAGTAGCCGCACTGGAGAGGCTGAGAATCCAGGGAACTGCTCAGTCCACAAGGCTGGATGTCTCAGTAGTCCCAATCTGGTGCTGAAGGCCTGATGGATTCTGGGAGATCTTCCAGTCTCAGTACATGCTGGGATCCGTAGGGTTGATCACAGCAGCAAGACAAACTCACCAGTGAGAGAGAGGCAAGCCACAGGAAATAAGGAACAAGATTCCTCTGGCATGACCTTTAATACTGCCTGCCAGCGGAAGGTAATGCCCACATTTGGGGTGGGCCATCCCTGTTGAGGTAGTCCAATCCAAAGATCCTTTTTCTCTTATTTATTCCTTAGTCCAGTCAAGTTGACACCCAGGATTAACCATCACACTTGCTTTTCATAGGCTTAAAAACACATATAAAAGAGAGGCAAACTAAGGAGCAATCAAAGTTTCACTAGGTTTATATAGGGATGGATTAAACACGTTACAAAGCAAAGTGAATGTTCAGCTAACTTTTTAGGACATTGTGGAGATTAAGCAAGGTAATGAAAAGGAAATTCTAGGTCAACAACAACAACAAAAAGAAATTCAAGTGAAAATAACTGAGACCATTTGATTTCTTTGTAGATGTTTCCAAGATGAAGAAAAGATACATATTACTTAATACAGAAAACAACCTCCTCGGGGGGCTGGAAAGATGGCCTAGTGGTTAAGAGCAGCGACTGCTCTTTCAGAGGACCTGGGTTCGATCCCCAGCACCCAAATGGCGGCTGAGAACTGTCTTTAACTCCAGTTCCAAGGGAATCTGACACTCTCTTCTGACCTCTGCAGCATTGCATATCATGGGTGCACAGACCTACATGCAGACAGTACATTCATACACATACAAAATAAATAAAAATTTAAAAAAAGCAAATAACCTTCTCAAACCCTTGTAAGAACTTTGTAAGATTCTAATAATTTCAAGAAATCAGAATTCTGTAATATGTGCATGAGGATCCCATGGATGATCTCAGGCAAGCCCTCCTCAGAATGACATGGTTGCAAGCAGACAGTGTCTTAGTACTGAGGAGTTCATCTCTTTTGACTGCTGGATTCCACAGCACTGTCTTGGAAGGAAGGCGCTCCCCCTTATTTTTATTCTACCGCCCTAATATTCCACAAATGTTAGACATATATTATATTGAATACATCCAACCATTACAGGAATCTGAGAAATACAAGTTTTAGACACTAAACAGTACAGGGAGTCTAAAAGGCCTGGTGGCAGGAGCAAGGACAGAAAGTAGAGGATCACATCTTCAAAAAGACACAGGAAGCAGAGATCAGCTCGAAATCTGACAAAGCTAAAGAGCTCTCTAAGTTCACACCCTCCCCCCTTGTGTTGTGCTTCCTCTAGCATCTGCACACCTTCTAAGACCTCCCAGAAGAGCGGTACCAACTATGTGGAGCCTATGGAGGACATTCTCATTCAAACCACCACAATGAGCATGTCCTCAATCATATAGATGGAATAAACTCTCTTTATCTTGTTAAAGACACTGTCAAGTTCCAAGATAACAGTATGGGCTTGTAATTCTATTATCAGAAGAAACTGTGGGTGTGGGAAATAAAACTACTCAGTTTTAGGTATGTTTAATTTATAAAATGCCTACCTTAGTCCATACAGCAGCAGGTTCAATCAAAATTTTATTTTCTCCCACCTCCAAGTACTTGACATGCCAATCTGAAAAATACATGAAAAGCATTAATTACAATAAATATGAGAATTTGTTGGTGAAAAATTATTTGCCTTGGATCGTCAATAAATTCTTTGCCGAAGGTGGGATTTCATGAGCTTCTCCTCAATCCTTGCTGGAATTGCAGGAGGCTGAGAAGAGCGATTGGAAATTTATTTGATATAAATACATTATATATAAATATGTTTATATACATATAAATATACATATATATGAAATTCTTTTTTAAATTTTTATTTATATTTTAATTTAATTTTATTTATTATGAATACATATAAATATATATTTATATATTATTATGCTGGCATGTATGTAAGTGCACCCAAGTGGTGCAATACCTGTGAAGGTCAGAAGAGAACATCAGATCACGTGAGAATGTAGTTACAGATGGTTGTTATCTGCCAGGTGCATACTGGGAATTGAACTTGGTTCCCTTGCAAGAGCAGTCAGTGATTTTAAATGCTGAGCTAGCTCTCAAGACCCATATATATGAAATTATTGAACAATAAATGCAAAATTCCCAAATATTATTGGGAATAAGCTTCATAATTTTTTCATTCAGTTTGTTCATTCAACCACTTAGCTCCTACCCTTGCTAATTTCCAGAATTTGGTTTTGTATTCTAGATATGCACAGGTTACTTTGACATGTACATATATCCTTTCAAATAGCAATGGATCTTTAGTCTTGTCAACACTCTCCTATTAAGGAGAAGGCTTTAATCTTTATATAATCAACCACAATCAACACTCTGTATGCATGGTTCTTGTATTCCGGGCTCACCCAACAAGCAGCTGATAGTACTTGAAAAGAAATGCATCTGTACCTAATATATATATATATATATATCTATATAATATATATATATATAAGTTTTTCTTGTTCTTTAATTCTCTTTATAATATAGTATAACAAGTGTTTACAAAGAATTGTGTTTTAGGGTATATAATTATTCTATAGGTGAGTTAAAGCTTAAGGGAGATGTGCATAGATCATCTGCAAATACTACATTATTTAAAAAACATGGTGAGTGTATGCTGCAATCAGGCCACTGTGTATCTTGAGGATTCTAACACACTGACATTTTAAATTTAACATTTGGATACTGTTGTTTTTAGTTTAAATACTGTTTAGATATATTTTACCATATAAAATACAATGGTAGTCTACAGGTGTTAATATAGGTGTAGTACAATTTTTCACAATTAGACTTTAATCCATCTGGTGTCAAAAGTAAGGTATGAGTTTTGTTTTCTCCTTTAAGCAAATCAGTTTTCCCTACATACTTCATAGTTCTTTCTTTTCTTTTGATTTGGAAACCACTTTGTCACAAAATTCTTACAAAGTCTTGTTTCCAAAACTACGTATTTTCTCATCAAAACCTGCAATGACTTTATATATCCTAAAAATTGTAAATTCTTTAAAGTGAATTTATTCCTTTGTTTATTCTTAAAATAGCTATCTAACTTAGAGTATATACTTTTCTGAATATTGATTTCAATGAAACATTCACTGCTAGTGAATAGGTAGGTAATTCTAAATAGATGGAAATACAAAAGATGGACCTAGGGTAACCTAGGTAGCTAAAGTGTTTGTTGGCATTCAGATTCAGGTCAGCCCTCACTATGGGAAGGACCTGTGAGGATAAATAGGATGCTTCAAAATAAGGAACAAAGTACCCAATTTTTTTAAGCTAACAAAATAATATTGTAAAGGCTCTAATGTGTTTGAAGATGGCTCTTTCATTTAGATGGGGTCCAGTTTGCTAGTAAAGTTAAAGCCAAGAGTGGTGGGGTACAGTGTATGGGCTGACCGGCAGGCATGTTGGCCAGAGCATAGCATCTTGGGAGATGAAGTGCGAAACTCTAGCCTGTGTTGCATAGGGGCTGCTTCTACACACCAGATAGCTGGGCACAGGGTGCTGGCTGGTGAGCAGCTGTGTTGGCCAGGAGCATAGCATCTTGGGAGGTGAGGCACCAAACCTTAGCCTGTGTTGGATAGAGGCTGCTTGCACATACCAGAGAGCTGGGACGCAGGGTTCCAGAATACAACGGAATACAACAGAATACAACAAAGGCACCTGAAGGAATTAAGGAATGCAATCCTTCAACACAGTGAAGACACACGGGAGATTTGCATCAGATTATAGGCAAAAGGCAAACCATATGCTGAGAGCACAAGAAAAGAACAATATGGGAAAAGCTCAGAATAACTCCACACCAAACTCTACAGAGACTCCTACAATGGGATCTCCCTAGAGGTAGCCCAAGAAAAGATGGTAGAATAACAATCACAGATATATTCAAAAAAATCATAGAACTAAGGCGAGAGAACGAAAAACTCAGAAAGGACCTAGAGAGAGACAATGACAAACTTCGGAAAGACCTAAAATGAGAAAATGACAGACAATGGAAAGGGCTAGAGGAAGAAAATGACAAACTCCAGAAGGAAGTGGAAACACTGAAAAGATCTCATGCTGAAATGCAAAAAGAAACCATTGAGTGAAACAAGGAGCTACAAGAAAAGATTGAGAAGCTCCAAAAGGAAGTGGAAATACTAAAGAAATCTTAGGATGAAATGAAAAAGGAAATCAAACATTCATCCAATCAAGAAGAAAGAACAGGGAAAAGCCTCAGAAGCAGAATGGAAGAAGCAGAAAAAAGAATATGAGACCTAGAAGATAACACAGAACAACTAAAAAACTCAAGTAAAGACTATGAAAAATTTAAAAATACACAAGAATGGAAAACCAATAGACGAAAATTTCCCCAAACTAAAAAAAGGCAAACCCATACAAATACAAGAAGCATATAGAACACTAAATAGACTGGACCAGAGAACAAACTCCCCTCACCATATCAGAGTTAAAACACTAGACACCCAAAACAAAGACAAAATTCTGAAAGCAACAAGAGAAAAGCAACAAGTTACATATAAGGGGAAACCTATCAGAATTACAGCTGACTTGTCAGTGCAAACTATGAAAGCAAGAAGAACGTGGACCAAAGCATTCCCAGTGTTAAATAACTATAAATACAAATCCAGGTTACTATACCCAGCAAAAATGTCAATTCTAGTTGAAGGAAAGAGAAAAATCTTCCATCACATAAAGAAGATGAAAGAATACAGGTCTGGAAAACCAACCCTTCAGAAAATACTTGAAGCAATTCAAAGGACAGATGAAAGGAGCAACTACCCTTGGTAGTTTTTTTTTTTTTTTTCATTTTTTTCATTTTTACCCCCAGGCAAAAATGAAAGACAAATTAATAAAAGCAGAGCTGCAGAAGTAGAAACCTAGACCAAAAAATGCAAGTGGATAATAAGATGAAAGGAAGTAACAAAGATCTCTCAATTACAACCTTAAATATTAATGGACTAAACTCCCCAATCAAAAGGCATAGACTGGGAGGATGGATTAGGAAACAGAATCTGTCTACAAGAAACCCATCTCACCCTCAAGGATAGGCACCAACTAAAGTGAAAGGATGGAAAAAATATTCCAAGCAAATGGTACCAAAAAGAAAGCCAGAGTTGATATTTTAATATCAGATAAAATAGACTTCAAAGTAGAGGAAAGTAGAAGAGACAAAAAAGGGCCATTACATCCTTATCAAAGGGAAAATTAACCACGAAGACTTCACAATCATGAATATATATGCAACAAACTCTAGTCCACTGATCTTTATAAATACAGCCCTACAGGCCCTCAAGGCCCAGATTAACCCCAGTACAGTCATAGTAAGGCACTTCAGTACTCCAATGAGTCCTTTGGACAGATCAACTGGACAAAGAATAAACAGAGTGACATCTGAACTGAACAATACAATATAGCAAATGGACCTCACAGACATCTCCCAATTATTCCACCCAAGCAGCAGAGAATATACTTTCTACTCAGCACCCCACATAACATTCTCCATAATTGATCACATACTTGGACACAGAGAAAACCTCAACAAATACAAAAAAATTGAAATAACTTCATGCATTCTATCAGACCACAGTGCAATAAAGATCAATATCAACACCAGGATAAGTCCTACTACCTACAGGAACACATGTAGACTAAACAACACACTTCTGAATAATGAATGGGTCAAGCAGGAAATAAAGAAAGAAATAAAAGCATTCCTGGAACTAAATGACAATTGCAGTACAATGCAACAAAGCCTATGGGACACTTTAAAAGCAGTCCTGCTGGGCGTGGTGGCACACGCCTTTAATCCTAGCACTGGGGAGGCAGAGGCAGGCAGATCTTTGTGAGTTCAAGGCCAGCCTGGTCTACAGAGCGAGTTCCAGGACAGCTGGGGCTACAGGGAGACCCTGTCTCAAAAAGACCAGAAAAATAAAAGCAGTCCTAAGAGGGAAGTTTATAACCCTGGGTGTCTGCATTAAAAAGAAAAAAAAAAAAAAGAAAAAAAAAAAAACAGAAAGAGCACAAATAAATGAGCTAACACTGCAGCTAAAAACATTTGAAAGACAACAACAAATGAACCCTAAATGCAAGAGACAGGAAGAAATAACAAAAACAGAGCAGAAATCAATGAAATAGAAATAAAAAAATACAAAAAAAATCAATGAACCCAAAAGTTGCTTCTTTTAGATAATAAACAAGATAGATAGACCTCTAGCCCAGAATAAAAGAGCAACTCCAAATCAATAGAATTCATGATGAAAGCAGAAATATCACAACAGACAATGAAAAGATCCAGATAATCATAAGGGAATACTTCAAAAACCTATACTCTACTAACTTTGAAAACCTAAGAGAAATGGATGAATATCTGCAATCTAGGGAATCACAAAAGCTAAACCAAGAAGAGACTGACACCTTAAACAGACTGATAATATATGAAGAAATTGAAAATGTAATAAGAGATCTCCCAACTAAAAAAAGCCCAGGCCCAGATGTTTTCACAGCAAAATTCTACAAAAAATATTTAAAGAGCACTTACAACCATTATTACCCAAACTGTTCGGAAGGATACAAGCAGAGGGAACTCTCCCAAATTCCTTCTATGAAGCCAGCATCACTGCAATACCAAAACCAAGCAAGGATGCAACCAAAACAGAGAACTACAGACCCATCTCAGTAATGAACTTAGAAGCAGAAACTCTCAACACAATACTTGCAAGCCGTATACAGACCCACATCAAAAATATCATCCACCATGATCAAGTTGGATTCAGACCAGAGATGCTGGGATGGTTCAACATATGAAAATCAGTAAATGGGGTTGGAGAGATAGCCTAGTGGTTAAAAGCACCAACTGCTCTTGCAAAGGACCCCGGTTCGATCCCTAGCACCTACATGGTGGCTGAGAACCATCTGTAACTCCAATTCCAGGAGAACTCCAGTTCCAGGGGAATCTGAGTCCCTCTTCTGACCTCTGCGGCATTGCATGACACGGGTGCACAAACCTACATGCAGACAGTACACTCATACACATACAAAAATAAATAAAATAAAAAAAAAGAAAATCAGTAAATATCATAAAACAAATAAATTGACTGAAGGACAAAAAACACATGATCAACTTAATTGATGAAGAAAAACACTTTGACAAAATACAGCATCTCTTCATGATTAAAGTGCTAGAGGGAATTGGACTGGAAGGATAATTCCTAAACATAATCAAAGCCATATATAAGAAACCCACAGCCAGCATCACCAATTAGGCAAGAAAATTAAATTAAAGGAATACTAATTGGAAAAGAGGAAGTCAAACTATCCCTTTTTGCAGACAATATGATAGCTTACATAAGGGATGATAAAAGCTCTACCAGAAAACTCCTAGAAACGATTAAGAGTTTCAGTAAAGTGGCAGGATACAAAAATTAACCTAGAAAAATCAGTAGCCTTTCTTTACACCCAAAACAAGCAACTGAAGAAGGAATACAAGGAGATGTTCCCAATCACAATATCCTCAAAAACAATAAAATACATAGGAATAAACCTAACCAAGACACCAAAGATCTCTACAACAAAAATGATAAACTCCTGAAGAAGGAGATTGAAGAAGACATCAGAAGATGGAAAGACCTCCCATGCTCATGGATTAGAAAAATTAATATAGTAAAAATGTCCATTCTACCCAAATTAATATACTGATTCAATGCAATTCCAATTAAAATCCCTAACACATTCTTCATGGGCTTGGAAAAAATTTCTTAAATACATATGGAACAACAAAAGACTCTGAATAGCCAAAGCAACCCTGAGTGAAAAGATCAATACAGGAGGGATTTCTATACCAGACTTGAAACTATACTACAGGGTTATAGTCATAAAAACAGCCTGGTACTGGCACAAAAACAATCCTGTACACCAATGGAATGAAACTGAAGATCCAAACTTGAGCACATACAATTTCAGCCACCTCATGTTTGACAAGGGTGCCAAAATACTCAGTGGAGGAAAGACAGCATCTTCAGCAAGTGGTGTTGGCAAAACTGGATCACCACTTGTAGAAGAATAAAATTAAACCCCTACCTGTCACCCTGTACAAAAATCAACTCCAAATGGATCAAAGACCACAATGTGAAACCCAAAACTCTGAAGGTGATAGAAGAAAAAGTTGGCAGCAACTTCCAAGACATATGTGTAAGAAAAGACATTTTAAATCAGACAGCAGCTTCACAGGAAATAAGGTAGACAATTGACAAGTGGGGCCTTCTTAAATTCAAAAGTTTATGTACAGCAAAAGAAATAATCAGGGAAGCAAAAGAAATCATCAGGGAAGCATTAACTTCCAGAATGTATAAACTACTCAAAAAACAAAGAAATAAGAGAACAAATGACTCACTCAAAAGATGGAGTAAAGAGCTGAACAGAGACTTCACAAGTGAGGAAATAGAGATGGCTGAGAAACATCTTTAAATGTGCTCAATATTGCTAATAATGAAGGAAATGCAAATTAAAACCACTTTAAGATATCATCTCACTCTGATAGACTGGCTAGGATCAAGAAAACAAATGATACCAAGTGCTGGAGAGGTTGTGGGGAAAGGGGAACACTCATCTACTGCTTGAGGGAATGCAACCTTGTACAACCACTGTGGAAAGCAGTGTGGAGAACACTTAAAAGACTCAAAATGAGCCTACCACCTGACCCAGCCATACCACTTCTGGGTATATATCCACCAGACTCTTCTTACCACAGACATATTTACTGCAGCTATCCTCACAATAGTGAAGACCTGGATAGCTTTTGTGTCAATTTAACACACCTCAGTTGAGGGAACCTCAGTTGGGGAATTGGATCCATTGGACTGGCCTGTGGCCACATCTGTGAAGTATTTTCTTCATTGGTGAGTGATGTGGGAGGGCCCAGCCCACTGTGCATAATGCCACCTCTGAGCCAGTTGTTGTGTATTGTGTAAGAAAGCAGGCTGAGCATGGGCCAGGGGAGCAAGTCAGTAAGCAGTGTTCCTCCATGGTCTGTGCTTGAGCTTCTGCCTCCAAGCTCCTGCCCTAAGTCTCTCTCTTGGGTTCCCTCAGTGATGAACTGTGAATCAAATAAGCCTTTTCCTTAAGTCAGTTTTGGTCAGAGTGTTTCATTACAGCCACTGAAAAGCAACTAGAAAAATACCAATATACTTTTCTTTAATTTATTCAATCTTTAATATGTGATTAAATTGAGGATATTCTTTGTTATCCACATTATGTCATACAAAGACACATACCTGTTAGCTTTATTATATAAAATTCATGAATTGAGACCGCTGGGATATGTTCAATATAATTAAAAATTCACATCTCTTTTAAAAAATTCCAAAAATCACTAGGTATTTATGAGTGTCAAATGCATATAACGAAATAAAATATTTGACATTGTGTCCAGATCAACTTGTCCTAGGTTCATGTGCATAACACTCTTTGATGAAAACAATTGTCATATGTGACTGCAACTTCTGTCATTATCATGACAATGAACATTATCCTGTAATTATCTCCACAAGTGTCCACATCTTTAAAAAGTTACCTTAAATTGCCCCAATTATTTTTATCTGTCATTAATTTTGTTGTTAGTTTTCTAAATTTCATTTGATTATTCCCTGGTTTGGAGAGAAAAGAGACAGTGATTAATTCAGGGTACCTGAGAAGGTTGGAAAAGCACTTGATATGGCTTGTTGTAGCATATATCAGTTTATCCAAAATTAACACAGTGGCTGTGGAGATGGCTAAATGATCAGTGTGAAGGAAAGATACACAAGGAGAGAGAATCCATAGTAGTACTGGCTTTTATTTGTGGGGAAAGTCTGTAGATTCTCTGTAAGAATAAGAGCAGGATGGAGACAGCTCAGCTTTTAAGAGCACTGACTGCTCTTGTAGAGGACCTGGGTTCGAATCCCAGTATTCACATGGCAGTTAACAACCAACTGCAACTCCAGTTCCATGGGATATGATGATGCCCTCTTCTGACCTCCACTGGCAATGCACAGGATGAGTTCACTTACATACATGCAGGCATAACACAATAATAAAATAAAAATAAAGGAAGAAAGAATGATCTACCCTAGTTGTTCAAGTAGAACACAGAGGAAAACAGCAGATAAATTTTAAAGTATCATTAATTTGATATTTATAGGAACTTGCAGAAGTCAGTTTAGGAAACCCTGTAAAACATGTGATGTTTGATATTGACTGAGGATTTTATTAGGCAGAGTATCTTCTCCATTAAAAAAATACCCTTTATCCATCACATTGAAGGCATTTTATTACATGGGGTAATCTATAACAGGCTCTATTGGAAACTGTTTACAGGAAGGACAGGAGGCTCACTGTTGAGTCTAGAATTTCACCCAAAATTTTAACAGAAGCATGTAAAAAGTATGGAACAAAGGCACCTGTATACAGAGGGAAACAACATTCTATTTGAAGCAGAGAAAAAAACACACCTGAGATGATTGGTAGAGAGCAAGTATTAAGACCCATTTGACACAACATGTCCATTCTTCTCCATGTTTGAGATGCATGTGGCTGAGGAAAATCTTAGTTTCTTTTGAGAACCCACCATTTTGTCTAAAAAAATGAATCTACATCAGAAGTATAGTATTACATCCTTGGTCTTGATATAAGAAATTGTTTACTGTATTACAAGGCAACAAAGACATCTAGAAATAATTACAAAAATGAAGAACAAAATACCCAAGTGCGGAATAATTGGATAGGAAAGACTGTGTGGTGTGCCTCGGGCAGGGGATATTTATGATAAAGTATGATAAAAAAATGGATAGAGGAGACAGACAACTTTGTGAATCTCAGTTTACTTTTTGCAAATTGGTGAACTCAGAGGTTTGGATAAGAGGTTGAAACATTTCCTTTTTTTGGCCCTCAGTTGACCATTGAAAGGGGTAACCAGTTGAGTCATCAGCTAAAAATATTAAGTGATTCATAATAGTATTTTTTACTAGGGTTCCCAGGGCTGGGCAGTCAATCGAGAGAAGCTTTACATCTAGACACCAAATTACCATAGTTACTGAAATTGTCCCAATACAATCAAAATTGTCTAGGTGTTGTTACAAAATGTGTTGGCCCTGATTAAAAATAGCAGTCAGTAGAATGTTAATCATTTTTTATGGTTTGATTTAAGAAATATTCCCCCTAGGCTCACCTCTTTAAATAATTGTTCTCCAGTACATGGTGTTTTTGGAGGAGGTTTGTAAATGCAGTCTGCTGGAGGAAGTATGTGTGCAGGATTTAAGAGCTGCTTCCTTTGTCCACTCTCTGTTTTGGGTTTGTGTTTAAAAATACGACCTCCTGATGGCATGGTGGTGCTCTCCTTTAATCCTAGCATTTGGGAGGCAGAGGCAGGTGGATCTTTGTGAGTTCAAGGCCAGCCTGTTCTACAGAGTGAGTTCCAGGACAGCTGGGGCTATAGGGAGACCCTGTCTCGAAAACACCAAAAAAAATATACGACCTCCTACCTTCCTGCTCCAGCTGCCCCCTGTCATTCCTTCTCCACCATTATCCATTCTCTCTCTGGTTCCATAAGCCAAAATGAACTTTATTTCATGCACTGCTCTTGACCATGGTGTTTTTCAAACAAGACAACAAGACAAATGTAACTAACGCTCCATGAAAGTAGACCTGATATTGATCTCCAGAATTCCGATACAAAAGAAAGGAGTGGTGGTAATCACACAGTTAAAACATCAGAAGCACAGGGTCCCTTGGATGGTCAGCCTAGTCTGCTTGGCACACAATGAGAAACTCTTTCCACAAAAGAAAGTGGGTAGAGCTGAAGAATGAAACCCAAGGTTGTCTTCTCTCCTTCATGTGACCATGGAAACCGTAACACACACACACACACACACACACACACACACAAACACACACACAGACACACACACACACACACACACACGTAGAACAGAGCAGCAGAGGATGTCTTCTTCCCAGAAGGAGCCTCGTCTTTGTGTTTGAGATATGTTTCAGCAGTGGGCACCATGGCTCATGAGGGGATAAGCTTTCTCATTTAACACAAAAGCTCATCAAATCCAAGGCAAACCACTTGGACTGTGCTGAGAGGAGTTGATTTAATATTTTCTCAAAATGAGAAATTCCTATTTATTTTGACATCTGATTCAGAGAACAGCTAGAAATGTTAGTTTTAAGTGCTAAATTACAGGAATGTATGGGTTTATAAAAATAAATTTATGAAAAACAGATTGTAATGTTGAATCATTTTAAGAATAAGCATAGGAATGACTGATATTACCCTTAATAATTTGGAATGGTAGGTACTGATAAATACATTAAATGAAGTTGTAATAATTCTAAGATCATAAATGAAGATGTTAACAGATGATTTTCATCACATGCTGTGAGTGACATTTGACAGGTAAATATAAATGATTACTGGTTATAAATCATTGTTCTGTTTGACACACTACATATTTAGAGTCTATTTTCCAAATGAAGCAAACCTGGGTAACACTAAACCATATGCCTCTTTTTAACACACTTCTCACTTTACTTCATTCTGTTTTCCTTGTTCTGTGATAAATTGATTGCTGCTCAGTTCAGGCACAGAGCAAAGTACCAGGGGAAAACATCTCCAAAGGGAAGGGAATATGGCAGCACGGATCTTATCAACTAATTTGGACATCTGCACATGAAAACAGTAAAAGAACTGCCCCAAACATTGATACTGTACCCAAGTGTAAAACTAAAAAGTCTAGACAAATATTTGAGGACATGCCAAGCACTTATTTTTCTAAACCCTGAAAGATCATATAAGCACGTTATCATTTTAGTTGCTATGGTAGTATTTATAGAGTTTCGCATGGGATGTGTGCCAAGCATTCACATGAGAATTGAACTTGTATCACTAGAAAAAGAAAAAAAAGTAGGAAATGTGACATTTGGTCACAATCAGATGTATTTTTTTCCTTAATTATGTAAAAGGGATTTGTGATACCAAAAGTACAAGCTTCCAGCAATATTTAGAAAAGATTCTTTTCTTCTTTTGTGTATGTGTGTGTGTGTGTGTGTGTGTGTGTGTGTGTAGGCATGCACAGAGATAAGAAGTTTGCTTTGTGTTTCTTCCTCAAACATTTCTCTTTAAATTTTTGAGACAGGATCTCATGAAATCCAGAACATGCTGTTTTGAGGACACTGGCTGTCCAGGAAGCTTCTGGGATCCAACCATCTCTGTTTTGCATATGACTGTCCTCCGATAGTCAGTCCTTCTTCCCAAGCATGGTTGCATCTGCTTGCCTAGAATCATTGCAGCTAAGCCTGTTGAAAGTTACTCTAAGCAAGAAAACATAGGCATGACAAATCAGCCAAACCTTCCAATCAACCAGTCAGCCCTACTTGCTATAAACTGAAGAAGCCATGGGTAGGTCCTCTTAACACCTTGTGTGGCTGTGGAAAGCCACTATCCACAACTGGATGGAGACATTCCGATGCAGCCTTAGGAGGGGAGTACTCACTTTCAAGTAAACAGTCACCCATTTCTCTATAAGTAACTCGAATAAACTTGCTTGTTTCCCAGACTGCAGTTTGACAAAATGGAACCTTACTTTCTCATAAGGACCAAGGGAAAATGGGGCCAGATGTCCTTTGAGCCTCCCAGAAGGAATTGTATCCTCACTCTGCTACCCAGTGCTGGGATTACAGATATGCACCACCATACCAGACATAAAATATCTTTTGCTGGGGATACAAACTCAGGTTCTCATGCTTTCACAGCAAGCACTTTACCCATTGAGTCATTCCAAAAGCCCTGAAAATATATATGTGTTTAATAAAATACTTTTATTGATGTCTTGTGTATTTTTGTGTATTTGTGTATACATCATTTTTCAGTCTGATGCCCCTAAACTGATGAGTGGGTAACAAAAATGTGGTACATCTACACAATGGAGTTCTATGCAGCAGTAAAGAAAGATGACATCATGAACATCGAAGGTAAATGGATGGAACCCAAAGCCATTATGCTACGTGAAGTAACACAGTCCCAGAAAACATGTATTTTTAAGGGAAAATAATATAGACTCCATTCCTCCAATAGTACTTAGTTTTTGCCATTGAAGAAATAGATGTAGCTTTGTAGTTAAAATAATATTTGAGCCAAAGTCATATAAGAGAAGTAGAGAGCATGTAACAATATGATGCATGCCCTGGGAATGTGAATAGTTTTCTTTCAGAACGGGATCAGTCACCCTGCAAAGTAAATGTCTAGGAGAGGCAATTAGCATCAAAGGTTTTCAAATGTTGTTAAATGATCATATAATTTGAAAGAGTCATAAAGGTCCTATAATTATAAGGACTGTATACCACACTTGCATATTTTCAATGAACTTTGTGATCATTAGCCAGTAATTAGCAGAAAAATTTTCTTACTCTAGGGAAATAAATGGAAATAGATTATTTGTCCTTACCAGTTTACAATCTCCTATGCAACTTTACTTAGCTTGCAGTGGATTTTATCTTTTTCTCTGTATCTAGCAGAGTCTACCTCTGTATGATTTACACCACTGTATTTAAAGAATGATTTAAAACCTCCATAAGAAGTAAGTGTTCAAACATCATTAAATATTTAATACTTAAGGGATGTTTGAAGTTAGCTTCTGTTCTATGCGAATAACATTAAAGAATGCAACCAAAACACTCAAATGAATGAACTGTAGGAAAAGCAAAATAAGAACATAAGAAATTAAAATCATTGTCTCAAAAAAGTATTACTAAATAAAATGCAATAGCTATTGACTTGGACATCAACAAGTTAATTGCTTTAATTAATGACAACATAAAATCACTAGGGAAGATGTGAGTATAAGTGAAACAAGCTGGGAAGACACAGATATAATAATTGATGGCGGACTTTTTACAGTATTGCATTAATTTACAGGTGAAAAAACTGACAAAGTCAAATATAAGTGAATGCCATCTAGGTAACTAATAAAGTGGTTTTAAAATTTTTCTCTGTTTATTCTTTTATTTCCATTACACTGTTTCCATTGTTTCAATACACATATAATCTGTGTCTGAGTCCAGGACCTGTTGCAAGGATTCAGTCCCTCCAAAGATTATGTGAACTATACCTAAGTTCCTAGATTGTATCAAAATTCTTATTTTTCTGAACTCCATGCAATGAGAGGATGAAATGGGAAAATGGAGGACTATGACATTGGAAAGTTTTTCTTTGGGACAAAGCACAGTGATTTTCTACTACATCTTGTACTATCTGTACAGACATGGTTCAGAAGCACATGGAGAGAGAACACTGGAACATTTTATGAAAAATCTAGCCTGCTGCTATACTTCACATCTATTAATTCTTAAAGTTCCTCAAATATAACATGATTTTTACTATATTATTTACTGATTCCTGATCATGCCATGCATCAAGGGAGATTCCCCAATGAATGATTCAGAGTTCTAATTTATATGTCCATCATTTCTTAGTGTACTGAAAGTTGTTAATATTGTAATCAGCTTTAAATATTTTTACCACTTTATTTAAGAATATTGAAAAAAAATCTTTAAATTTCCTCTTTCCCAAACATTGAAAGAAATAAGTACAAATTATGTCGAAAAGTAAAATCAAAATCAGAAAGATCAGTCTCTTCTCAGAAAAACTTTGTTGTAAAGTATTATCTAAAACCAAGACATATTGTTGAATAATTTAGCTAGGTCATCATCACTGAGTAGCTCTATTTTATGTTCTCATCATTTGGAGTACATAGAGCTTACATACCATTTAAAATGCAAGAGCTGTCCAGTATCATAGTTATTATTTAACATGTAACTATACTCAGGAAATTTTAAACAAGTTAAAAATAAGAAAAAAAATAAGGAAAAAGTATATTTTCTAGCTTTTCCTATTTAAGTGGCTAGTACAAACTGTAAATATTTCAGGAAAAATATCATTTAAATCCCTGTCAACAAAAAGTGTTATTTTTCTATGTCCTAAACACCTATTCTAAATTAAACTACTTATGCATTCATATATATGTACATATAATTTTCTATCTTAAATTCACTTGATCCAAGAAATTTTGTGTTAAATATACTTTTAGGACTAGTATTTGAATAGAAATATCTAACAAATGATAGATAGTTTCTAAGTAGTTCATTCTGTGTCTGCAGGAATTTTATATAACAGCATAAGATCATTTATAGTAGTAGTTTTCCAACTTATGGCTTTGACTTATTTAGGGGATTATTAAAAGATTGCTAGTTCACACCCCTAGTGTTTCTTATGAACTATGTTAGGGAGCAAGGTTCAAGATAACTCAGACAGGAACAAATTCACATCTGCAACAAGTTCTCATGCAGGGTCAATAATCTGCACAGAGACCATCCTTTGCTAACTACAACTAAAGAGAATTACTGACCTACCAGGAGAATTTCCAAACCAGGCAAGAAACACAGAATCCTATAAAGCCATGAAGGAAACTTTCTGAAAGACTGGAAACAAATTAGAAAACCTAGGGCCAGGCGTGGTGGTGCACGCCTTTAATCCTAGCACTTGGGAGGCAGAGGCAGGTGGATCTTTGTGAGTTCAAGGCCAGCCTGGTCTGCAGAGTGAGTTCCAGGACAGCTGAGACTACAGGGAGACCCTGTCTCAAAAAGACCGAAGGAAAAAAAAAAAAAAAAAAAAAAAAAGAAAACCTATACAAATAATGCTATTTTCTTGAAGAAGATACATGTTTTATTATTTTTCTTCAGGGTTCTATTTCTATTTAAAACATAAAAAAATCAATAGCAGACCACATAAATATTGAAAATACTGATGATGTCTGCTTGACAGAGTATGCAACATTTATAGGATATGCTACAACATAAAATACACATAAGCTCACACAGATACATTTACATTGGGAAACACACACACACACACACACACACACAATCCACATAAATTAATGTCAAGGGATTTCTACCTTGTTTTGTGCAATGCAGTAAGCAGCAGTGAGAATTAGATCCAGAACCACCTAACTATTCCATGAGTACTTTACCAGCAAGTTACATCACTAGCACTTGATTCTTAGTGGCAAGGTTTTCCTATGTATCTTATATTGGCCTCCAACTTGAAGTCCTCTTTCACCGATGACCAATGTTTCACTCACACTTCTCAGTAATTCCTTTAATTCTGAATTCAGGTAGTTGGGCTCAATGTCATTCCAACAATATTTATCAGTAAATTCAGGTCACCAATTCTATGAATACTTTTTTACAAAACACAATGTTCCTTTTTACTAGTACACTGAAGGTATTGATCTTAATTATTCTGTTCAGTTTGTGGCACAGTTCACAATGGGCAACACTGATTGAGGACTAACATGTTAAATTATTTCTACATTTAGACCATGCAACTATTTATGTTCTACATATGAAAAGTTTTATCTAGGTTTTATGAAGCACTCCATAGACTCATTTCACAAAAAACATCCTGGCAGGATTTTATTTGTATTGGTTTGTAAGTTTCTCAGCATTAGTATTCACTACTTTCATTATGGTTGTAAGATATACCACATTCATTTGTGCCTCTGTATTTTTTTGCACATTTTCATAAATTATGTTGCCAAATTAAATCCATGAAAGAGAGATTCTTAAAATTATATTAAGACATTGGTTATTCTGGCTAATTTTTCTATAAAGTCTAAAATTGCATACTTCCTTAGAAACTAGAGCTCTACAGATTGGAAAGCCAAAAAAAATGTACATTTGTTTTTCACAAAATTTCCTATTTCTCTTTTCTTTTTTTTTTTTTTTTTTTTTTTTTTTTTTTTTTTGTCTTTTCAAGACAGGGTCTCCCTGTAGCCCCAGCTGTCCTGGAACTCACTCTGTAGACCTATTTCTCTTTTCAAATACTATTTGTATGAACTAACACTCAACAGAATCACTTGTCCATGAAGACAAAATTACATGCTATCCCTGTGTTGTCAATTTCCCACCTGCTGGGGAACTTTGTGGTCCGACCATGAATGAAAGGAGGGTGAGAGGTTCAGAGTCAAAACACAGACACTGGGAGTTGGGTGAAAGTTGGCAGAAGGTGAGCTGCCACAAACTTGTTTATTGGGGCAAGATTAGGGTTTATATACTATTTGCATTCTGCTCTCCTCTTAGTGTGGTCAACATGCTGCCTTGTGATTGGCCCAGGTCTCTGACTCAGCTGTTGCTATGGTCGCCCGCCTAGGGCAGGTTAGGTTGACTTAGGACAAGCTCTGACCAGGGGCACTGTGTAACTTTCAGAGTATAGACTACTACATTTTCACCTTTTGTATTTAATTCTGATTTAATTCTGCATGAGGGTTGGACCGCATGGGAGTTCAGGTGCTATGCCTGAACCTTGTAGGCCCTATCTCTGGCATTCTGACATTTGACTGTGCCTGCCTTAGGTTGCCCTAGTTTGCAGGGTCTTACCCATCATTAACTAGCCACCGAGGGAAGAGGCTAGGAGTGGTACCACAGAGGGAGAGACAAGCTCATTCCCGTGAATTGTGGATGGATGAAAGCCAGATGCAAATCACCTCATCAGGAACGGCATGTGCAGAGTCTCTATTGACCACTGCCGAGAGGACCTGGGCTGTCGTCATTTTGTTGACCTGGCGTTGGCTGCAGGCAAAGCGAAACAGACACCTGAAGAGAAAAAGGCAGAAAAGGGTCAGGAGGCAGAGGATGCCCCAGGGGATCAATGTAGCAGGATCAAAAATGGACTTTAGCTTAGACCACATCTGAGAAACAAAGATAGTATCAAAGGCTATGAACTTGAGGCAGGTAGAGTTAAGGGAGATAATTTGAGAACCCAGGGTCAAGATGTAGTTAATAAATTGTTGCGACGAGGAGCCTTTAATAATGTCACCAAGTTCATGACATCGACGTGCTTAGGGAACGTTAAGTTGATAAAGGACAAGCTCTGTGTAGGTGCACTGCACAATTCTCAGTATGCAGGCTACTACATTCCTGCATAAGAAATTCATTTTCTTTCTTGTACTATAATTTTAAGTTGTAATCATTTTGTTATTGAAATCATTGCATTTATAAGACAATAATAGCTAGTCAGTAAGTTGAACACAATATAATTAAACAATAATGATGAGAATGCAAATTTACCATAAAAATAACAAAAGTATTAAGATAATGTAAAATCGTAGTTAAAAACTAGACTCATGTCTTGAATACTAATCAAGACAAACTCAATCACAAAGTTCAGAAAGCGAAAGTGAATTTCAATGAGCATAGTGAATTTTCCATAAAAAGTTATAATAAACCTTTGATTTTCAGTTTTGAAATGGCTTTGGATATTTTTGTCACATTATTTGCCTCTAAAATAATTGTATAAAGACCAACAAGTGTTGAGAAATCTTGTCTTAAGGATCTGCTGCTTAACATCGGTTTTGTTCTCTAAAAGAAAATTCTCATAGTTATATTTAAATTGTATCTTAGAAAAAAATGATAATATCCAAGCTGCATGCCCAAGCTGTATGGAGGGAATGAGCCAAGGGATTTTCCTATATTCACATTTATGATTTTTAAAGATTTATTTTATTTTAAAATTATGTGTGTCTGAGTGTAAATATGTACATATGTTAGTGCAGGATTCCCTGAAGGCCAGAAGAGGATGTTGGATTTACTGAAGCTTGAGTCCCAGGTGGCTGTGAACCTCCTGGTACTGGTGCTGGGAACCAACAACACTCCTAAACAGTCAGCAATGTCTCTAGTCCATTAATAATGACAGTTTTGATACCTTTGGAGAGTTTCATCTTTTCTCAATAAAATATTATTGGGTAGAGTCTTTCCAAAATTTGTTTTATGATTTAAAATTTTATTTGAAAATGTATAACATAATGAAAAGTAGTTACTAAAATAATATTGATATGACCTCCTCTGACATATCTAATCAGTGGTCAGTCATGTTACATATTTGGGGTTCTCAAATTACAATTCTGCATTCCAACCCGTTTTTTTTCTCTTCTTGATTACTGAGATAATAGAGTGGTGCATTTAGATGACTTGAGTTCAGTTGCCAACCCTCACATGGTGGCTATAAACTTGACTTCTAGGAGACCTCTTATTCTCTTCTGGCCTCCATGGACATTTCACAAGAGGAATAAAGTCATAATGAAAATTAGGACTTATAAATACAGTTTACCCATAGAAATTATCATTTCTTTAAATTATGAAATTATCAATGTTCAAAATAGGAAATTACTTTTGTATCTACTGATGCGGGGGACTTTTTTCTAGTTTTCTTAGTTTCATTCATAAAATAATTAAGAATTGACTCCAGTGGAAGCTTTAGGACAATTTTATTAGAATTTAAAGAAAAATCTTCAGGACAGGCAAGCTCTAAAATTCAGCAACTGACTTCAGAAAGATAATGGAGAAGAGAAGGAAAGAGCTGTGAAGCCATGCTGGTTTAGAGCCAGTGGTGGAGGTCAGACATGTGGTGGCCTAGCAGCTGTGTGGCAAGCAGGAAAAAGGAACTTAAGAGTGAAAATGAAGAAATCCAGAATTTGGGGGGAGCCCAAGTGTTTGGAAAAGCATGGTTAGAGCATAGATATAAATAAGAAAAGAAAAGGTTATGCTTTTCTGAAGAACCAGGCACACATACACACACACACATACACACACACACACACACACACACACACACACACACACAAACACACACACACACACACACACACACACACACACACACAAACAAATAAATTAAATAAAAACAAAACAAGAAAAACAATCCTGACAGATTTATGGAGAATTTACTGCATTATGATGGAGGGATTCTGGGCAGGAAAAATTCAGCATCTCATTAACTACTTGGTATTCTACAAACCTCTTCAGTATGATTTAAGGTGATCCTAATTTGCAAGGGGAGGTCCTTTGAAAAGGTTATTTGTCAAAACAGGAAAGTTGAGTATTCATCCAACCAAATGATTCTTAATTTCTTGACCAGTTTTCTGTTATGATTATGTTCTTTTTTTCTACTATAACGCTACTGTGTAGAATTAGCAGATTGGGGGAGGTAATCTATGATTATAAACAGCAAAGAAGGGTTTCAATTAAATTACAGCTTTTAAAATGACAAATGGTTAAATATTTTACCTGAAATTTCTGAAAAATCTAGTCTTTTTGAATTGTCTGAAATTCTTTACATTTTACTCTGCAGTGAATTGGTTTGGTTGATATATAAAATAAACTGGCTTATACTTAAATTTCTAACGTGTTCACTGATTACCTGAATGATCAGATGCTGAAGAGTACAAGAAAAGTTGCAAAAGAATTTTAGAAATTGAAAGAACATTTACAGTTGGTTGAACTTGAATTCCTTTGAACTTGAAACTTAAAGGGATATGAAAATGCTAGTACCTCCCAACTAAAAAAAGCACAGGCCCAGACGGTTTCATGGGAGAATTCTATAAAACATTTCAAAAAGACCTACAACCATTATTACTGAAACTGTTTAGAAGGATACAATCAGAGGGAATTCTCCCAAATTCCTTCTATGAAGCCAGCATCACTCTATTACCAAAACCAGGCAAAGATACAACTAAAAAGGAGAATTATAGACCCATCTCCCTAATGAACACAGATGCTGTGAAAGAGCTGAAATAAACATGGCCATGCATGTATCTCTGTGGTGGGGTGAGTCTTGAGGGTACATGCCCCAGAGTAGGTATGGCCTGGGTGGTGGCAAGTTCATTTCAAGTCTGCCAAGGGTTCTCAACACTGCTTTCCATAGGGCTGCGAGTTTTTTACATTCCACCAGCATGGGATGAGTGTTCCCCATTCCTCACACCTCTCCAGCACTTGAATCATTTGTTTTCTTGATCCAACAGAATTATTGGCGTAAGATGCTATCTTAAGTGGTTTTGATTTGCATTTCTTTAATTGATTAGTGATGTTGAAACACTTCGTAGGTGTTTCTCAACATTCTAATTCTCACTATTGAAGATCTCTGTTCAGCGTTTGCTCACTCTATGATGTGTAAGTTTGTTTTTTCTTTCCTTTGTTTTTTGAGTAGTTTATATATTCTGAAATACCATGTTTTGTCAAATGTTTCTGAGAAGATTCCTCCCACTCTGTGGGATTTCTCTTCACTTCCTTGGAAGTGTTTCGTTTTGATGTACAGAAGCTTGAGTTTAATGAGATCCCATTTGTCAGTTGATTGACCTTAGTGTCTGGCACAAGCTGCTGTCTGGATTTAGACTCTTTTCCTATGCCTATGTCTTGTAGTCCTGCCAATTTTCTTCTATACACCTTCAAGTTTGGTGTTTCACGTTGAGTCTTTCAATCCATCTGGAGTTGACTTTTGTGTAAACGGGTGAGAGGTGGTGGTTTAATTTCATCTACAGTGGTGTTCCAGTTCTTGCCAGCACCACGTTGCTGAAGATGCTTGTTTTTCTCCAGTTATGGGATTCTTGGACCCCTTTGTCAATATAATATGGCTGAAATTTATGTGCTGCAGATGTTGTCTTCAGTTGTGTCCATTTGGTCAACAAGGTCTGGTTTTTGTGCCAGTACCAGCTTGTTTTTATGACTATAGACATCTGTGTATAGCCCTGTAGTATTAGTTTTGAAGTCTGGTCTAGAGATTCCCCCCCCCCTTGTAGCCCTTTTCGCTCAGGGGGTTTTGGCTATTTTGGGGTCTTTTGTTTTTTTCCAAATGAATTTAAAACTTTTGTTTGTCAAGCCTGTGAAGAAACTCTGGGGATTTTGATTGGAATGCATTAATCTATAAATACAAGAGTTTCAGTAAAATGGGCATTTTTACAATGTTATTTTCCCAACCCAGTAAGCATGGGAGGTTTTTCCATCTTCTGATGTCTTCTTCAATTTCTTCTTTAAAGGTTTAAAATTTTGTTGTAGAGATCTTTGGTGTCGTGGGTTAGGTTTGTTCTAGGTATTTATTGTTTTTGTGAGGCTATGGTGAGTGGAAGGTTCCTTGATTCCTTCTCCAGTTTTCGTGTTGTGGGTGAAAGAAAGGCCATTGATTTTTTTAGGTTAATTTTGTATCCTGCCCATCTTGCTGAAGCTGGATATCGTTTCTCTAGGAGTTTTCTGGGGGATTTTTAGCATCCCCTAAGTAAACAATCATATCATCAGCAAATAGGGATAGCTTGACTTCCTCTTTTCCAATTAGTACTCCTTTAATTTCATTTTCTTGCCATTATTGCTTACACAAGTGTTTAAGCACACTCTATTTGAAGAGGAGTGTGACAGGGGCCACCCTTGCCGAGCTCCTACCTTAAAAGGAATGTTTCTGTCATTTCCCCATTTAGGATAATTGGCTGTGGGTTTTCCTGTATATGGTTGATTACATTGAGAAATGATCCCTCCAATCCAATTCCTTTCTAGGATTTAAGCATAAAAGGGATGCTGGATTTTGTAAAACTTTTTCGCATCAATTGAAGATGATGCTGTGGGTTTTTGTCTTTTCATCCATTATGTGTTTGATGATGTTTATTGATTTTCATAGGTTGAACAATCCCTGCATCTCTGGTATAATCCAACTTGGTCATGAGGTGATGATCTTCTTGATGTGGGTCTGTAATGCGATTGCCAAGTATCCTGTTTAGAATTTTGGCATCTGTGTTTCATTAGGGAGATGAAGTCTATAATTCTCTTTTAGATTGATCTTTGACTGGGTTTGTGGGTAATAGAGTGAGTGCTGGCTTCATAGAGGAGATTGGGGAGAATTCCCTCTGATTAATCGCTTCAAACAGTTTCAGTAATAATGGTTGAGGTCTTTTTGAAATGTTTTATAAGAATTCGCCCGATGTAAACCGGCTGGGCCTGTGGCTTTTTTTAGTTGGGAGGTACTAGCATTCATATCCCTTTAAGTTTCAAGTTCAAAGGAATTCAAGTTCAACCAACTGTAAATGTTCTTTCAATTTCTAAAATTCTTTTGCAACTTTTCTTGTACTCTTCAGCATCTGATCATTCAGGTAATCAGTGAACACGTTAGAAATTTAAGTATAAGCCAGTTTATTTTATATATCAACCAAACCAATTCACTGCAGAGTAAAATGTAAAGAATTTCAGACAATTCAAAAAGACTAGATTTTTCAGAAATTTCAGGTAAAATATTTAACCATTTGTCATTTTAAAAGCTGTAATTTAATTGAAACCCTTCTTTGCTGTTTATAATCATAGATTACCTCCCCCAATCTGCTAATTCTACACAGTAGCGTTATAGTAGAAAAAAAGAACATAATCATAACAGAAAACTGGTCAAGAAATTAAGAATCATTTGGTTGGATGAATACTCAACTTTCCTGTTTTGACAAATAACCTTTTCAAAGGACCTCCCCTTGCAAATTAGGATCACCTTAAATCATACTGAAGAGGTTTGTAGAATACCAAGTAGTTAATGAGATGCTGAATTTTTCCTGCCCAGAATCCCTCCATCATAATGCAGTAAATTCTCCATAAATCTGTCAGGATTGTTTTTCTTGTTTTGTTTTTATTTAATTTATTGTTTGGTGTGTGTGTGTGTGTTGTGTGTGTGTGGGTGTGTGTATGTGTGTGTGTGTATTGTGTGCCTGGTTCTTTTCAAAAAGCATAACCTTTTCTTTTCTTATTTATTCTATGCTTAACCATGCTTTTCCAAACACTTGGGCTCCCCCCAAATTCTGGATTTCTTCATTTTCACTCTTAAGTTCCTTTTTCCTGCTTGCCACACAGCTGCTAGGCCACCACATGTCTGACCTCCACCACTGGATCTAAACCAGCATGCCTTCACAGCTCTTCCTTCCTTCTCCATTATCTTTCTGAAGTACAGTTGCTGAATTTTTAGAGCTGCCTTGCCTGAAGATTTTTCTTTAAATTCTAATAAAATTGTCCCTAAAGCTTCCACTGGAGTCAATTCTTAATTATTTTGCATTCTGAAGAACACTAAGAACAACTAGAAAAAGTCCCCCCGCATCAGTAGATACATAAAGTAATTTCCCTATGTTTGAACATTGAGGTAATTTCATTATTTAAAGAAATGATAATTTTCTATGGTAACTTATTTATAAGTTCCTAATTTTCATTATGACTTTAATTCCTCTTGTAAATGTCCATGGAGGCAGAAGACAAGAGTGTTTCCCCTAATAAGCTAGATAGGTTTATAGCCAACATGTGAGGGTTGGCACTGAACCAAGTCATCTAAATGCACCACGCTATTATCTCAGTAATCAAGAAGAGAAAAAAAACGGGTTGGAATGCAGAATTGTAATTTGAGAACCCCAACTATGTAACATGACTGACACACTGTATTAGATATGTCAGAGGAGGGTCATAATCAATATTATTTTTAGTAACTACTTTCATATGTATACATTGTCAAATAAATTGTAAATCATAAAACAAATTTTGAAAGACTCTACCCCAATAATATTTTTATTGAGAAAAGATGAAACTCTCCAAAGGTATCAAAACTGTCATTATTAATGGACTAGAGACATTGCTGACTGTTTAGGAGTGTTGTTGGTTCCCAGCACCAGTACCAGATGGCTTCCACAGCCACCGGGGACTTCAAGCTTCAGAATCCAAACATCCATCTTCTGGCATTCAGGGAATCCTGCACTAACATATGTACATATTTACACTCAGACACACATAATTTTAAAATAAAATAAATGCTTTTAAAAATCATAAATATGTGAATATAAGGAAAATCCCTTGGCTCATTCCCTCCATACAGCTTGGGCATGCAGCTTGGATATTATCATTTTTTTCTAAGATACAATTTAAATATAACTATGAGAATTTTCTTTTAGAGAACAAAACCGATGTTAAGCAGCAGATCCTTAAGACAAGATTTCTCAACACTTGTTGGTCTTTATACAATTATTTTAGAGGCAAATAATGTGACAAAAATATCAAAGCCATTTCAAACTGAAATCAAAGGTTTATGTATAACTTTTGATGGAAAATTCACTATGCTCATTGAAATTCACTTTCGCTTTCTGAACTTTGTGATTGAGTTTGTCTTGATTAGTATTCAAGACATGAGTCTAGTTTTTAACTACGATTTTACATTATCTTAATACTTTTGTTATTTTTAGGTAATTTGCATATGCTCATCATTATTTGTTAATTATATTGTGTTCAACTTACTGACTAGCTATTATATGTCTTTATAAAATGCAATGATTGCAATAACAAAATGATTACAACTTAAAATTATAGTAAAGAAAGAAAATGAAATTTCTTATGCAGGAAGGTAGTAGCCTGCATACTGAGAATTGTGCAGTGCACCTACACAGAGCTTGTTCCTTGATGGGACAACTTAACGTTCCTAGGCACGTCGAGTCATGAACTTGGTGACATTACTAAAGGCCCCTGGTCACAAAGTTTATTAACTTACCATTGACTCTTGGTTCTCAAATTATCTCCTTAAAACTCTACCGCCTAGAGGTCTAGCCTTTGATACTATCTTTCGTTTCACAGATGTGGCTAACTAAAGTCCATTTTTGATCCTGCTACATTGTCCCTGGGGCATCCTTGCCTCCTGACCCTTTTCTGCCTTTTTCTCTTTCAGGGTGGTGTCTGTTTCGCTTTGCCTGCAGCCAACGCCAAGTCAACAAAAACAAGGCCCAGGTCCTCTCGAGCCTGGTCAATTAGAGACTCTGCACATGCCGTTCCTGAATGAGGTGATTTGCATCTGGCTTTCATCCATCCACAATTCACGGGAATGAGCTTGTCTCTCCCTCTGTGGTACCACTCCTAGCCTCTTCCCTCGGTGGCTGGCCAGTCAAAGACGATGGGTAAGACCCTGCAAACTAGGGCAACCTAAGGCAGGCACATCAAATGTCAGAATGACCAGATCGGGCACTACAAGGTTTCAGGCATCAGCCACCTGAACTGCCATGCGGTCCAAACCCCTCATGGCATAATTTAAATAAGAATTACAAATACAAAAGGGAAAATGTAGTAGTCAACCTCTGAAGTTAACACAGTGGCCCCTGGTCAGAGCTTGTAACGCTAAGTCAACCTACCTGACCATAGGCCGGGACGACCATAGCAGAGCTGAGTCACGGACTCTGGCCAATACAAGGTGACAGCATGTGACTACACTAAGAGGAGAGCAGAATGCGAAAATAGTCATAACACCTCTAATTGCCCTACAATAAAACAAGTTGTGGGGCAGACTCACTTACTGCCAAATTTCACCAACTCCAGGTGTCTGTGTTTTGACTCTGAACCCTCTTCACCCTCCTTTTCATTCCGGTCGGACACCACATTCCCCAGCAGGTGGAAACTTGCCAACACAGGGATAGCATGTAATTTGTGTCTTCATGGACAAGTGATTCTGTTGAGTGTTAGTTCATTAAAATTAGTATTTGAAAAGAGAAATAGGTTACAGAGTGAGTTTCCAGGACAGCGGGGCTACAGGTAGGAGACCCTGTCCTTGAAAAGACCAAAAAAAAAAAAAAAAAAAAAAAAAAAAGAAAAGGAATAGGAAATTCTTGTGAAAAACCAAATGTACATTTTTTTTGGCTTTCCAATCTGTAGAGCTCTAGTTTCTAAGGAAGTATGCAATTTTAGACTTTATAGAAAAATTAGCCAGAATAACCAATGTCTTAATATAATTTTAAGAATCTCTCTTTCATGGATTTAATTTGGCATACATAATTTATGAAAATGTGCAAAAAAATACAGAGGCACAAATGAATGTGGTATATCTTACAACCATAATGAAAGTAGTGAATACTAATGCTGAGAAACTTACAAACCAATACAAATTAAAATCCTGCCGGATGTTGTTGTGAAATGAGTCTATGGAGTGCTTCATAAAACCTAGATAAAACTTTTCATATGTAGAACATAAATAGTTGCATGGTCTAAATGTAGAAATAATTTAACATGTTAGTCCTCAATCAGTGTTGCCCATTGTGAACTGTGCCACAAACTGAACAGAATAATTAAGATCAATACCTTCAGTGTACTGTAAAGATAGACATTGTGTTTTGTAAAAAAGTATTCATAGAATTGGTGACCTGAATTTACTGATAAATATTGTTGGAATGACATTGAGCCCAACTACCTGAATTCAGAATTAAAGGAATTACTGAGAAGTGTGAGTGAAACATTGGTCATCGGTGAAAGAGGACTTCAAGTTGGAGGCCAATATAAGATACATAGGAAAACCTTGCCACTAAGAATCAAGTGCTAGTGATGTAACTTGCTGGTAAAGTACTCATGGAATAGTTAGGTGGTTCTGGATCTAATTCTCACTGCTGCTTACTGCATTGCACAAAACAAGGTAGAAAATCCCTTGACATTGAATTTTTTTATGTGGGATTGTTGTGTAGGTGTGCGGTGTGTGTGTGGCTTCTCCAATGTAAATGTATCTGTGTGAGCTTATGTGTATTTTATGTTGTAGCATATCCTATAAATGTTGCATACTCTGTCAAGCAGACATCATCAGTATTTTCAATATTTATGTGGTCTGCTATTTGATTTTTTTATGTTTTAATAGAAATAGACCCTGAAGAAAAATAAAATAAAACATGTATCTTCTTCAAAAAATAGCAGTTTTGGTAATAGGTTTTCTTTTTTTTTTTTTTTTTTTTTTTTTTTTCCTTCGGTCCTTTTGAGACAGGGTCTCCCTGTTAGCTCAGCTGTCCTGGAACTCACTCTGCAGAGCCAGGCTGGCCTTGAACTCACAAAGATCCACCTGCCTTCTGCCTCCCAAGTGCTAGGATTAAAGGCGTGCACCACCATCGCTGGCCCTAGGTTTCTAATTTGTTTCCAGTCTTTCAGAAAGTTTCCTTCATGGCTTTATAGGATTCTGTGTTTCTTGCCTGGTTTGGAAATTCTCCTGGTAGGTCAGTAATTCTCTTTAGTTGTAGTTAGCAAAGGATGGTCTCTGTGCAGATTATTGACCCTGCATGAGAACTTGTTGCAGATGTGAATTTGTTCCTGTCTGAGTTATCTTGAACCTTGCTCCCTAACATAGTTCATAAGAAACACTAGGGGTGTGAACTAGCAATCTTTTAATAATCCCCTAAATAAGTCAAAGCCATAAGTTGGAAAACTACTACTATAAATGATCTTATGCTGTTATATAAAATTCCTGCAGACACAGAATGAACTACTTAGAAACTATCTATCATTTGTTAGATATTTCTATTCAAATACTAGTCCTAAAAGTATATTATTTAACACCAAAATTTCTGGATCAATGTGAAATTAAGATAGACACAATTATTGTACATATTTGAATAAAGTAGTTTAATTTAGAATAGGTGTTTAGGACATAGAAAAATAACACTTTTTGTTGACAGGGATTTAAATGATATTTTTCCTGAAATATTTACAGTTTGTACTAGCCACTTAAATAGGAAAAGCTAGAAACTATACTTTTGTCCTTATTTTTTTTTCATTTTTAACTTGTTTAAAATTTCCTGAGTATAGTTACATGTTAAATAATAACTATGATACTGGACAGCTCTTGCATTTTAAATGGTATGTAAGCTCTATGTACTCCAAATGATGAGAACATAAAATAGAGCTACTCAGTGATGATGACCTAGCGAAATTATTCAACAATATGTCTTGGTTTTAGATCATCCTTTACAACAAAGTTTTTCTAGAAGAGCACTGATCTTTTGATTTTGATTGTTCTTTTCGACCAGAATTTTACTTCTCGTTCAAGTGTTTGGAAAGAGGAAATGAAAGAGGTTGTTTTCAAAGTTCTGCACGAAAAGTGCGTAAAAATAGTAACGATCTGTACCAATATTAACAACTGTCAGTACTATAGAAAATGCGGGGGGGGGGACATAATAACATTCGAACGTCTGAACATTCCATTGGGGAAATGCTCCTGAGGTGAGGCATGAGCAGGAATCAGTACATGATATGTAAAAATCATGTTCATTTTGAGGAACTTAAGACAGAACATGAGATGTAAGTATAGCAGCAGGCTAGATTTTTCATAAAATGTTCCAGTGTTCTCTCTCCATGTGCTTCTGAACCATGTCTGTACAGATAGTACAAGAGGTGTGGGATAGAAAAATCACTGTGGCTGCCCCAAAGAAAACACTGTCCAAGTGTAGTAGTCCTCCATTTCCCCTTTCATCCTCGTCATGGCAGGAGTTCAGAAAAATAGAATTGAGTACAAGTCGAGGAACTGTAGGATAGTGTCACAATATCGGGTTGGAGGACTGAATGCCTTGCCAACAGGTCCTGGACGTCAGACACGAGGATGGGTAAGTGTATGGAAACAAGGAAAACTAGTTGTGAATGGAACAAATAAGAATAAACAGAGAACAAAGGGTTAAAACCATTTAGTAGTTACTAGGAGTGGATGCACGTATATTGACGGGTCAGGGTGTTCACCGGTAAAGTAATGCAAGACTGTAAAAAGCCGCTCAAGCATTAGTAATCTGGCTCTTCCCAGCGTGGTGTCACTTAACGTCACATCTCGGCCGTAGGATGGATATGGGGGTCAGGTAGAAAGCCAATAACGGGGAGGCCAAGTCAATAGCAGTTGCAGTTTTAGGTAGGTAAGTACCTTTGAGACAAGTGAGTTTAATTCGGTCGTTAGTGTCTGGTTTGCTTTCGACAGGAGGTCAGCTTTGGTGGTTGGTTGCGATCGGTAAGGGGTTAGTTCGCAGAGAACAGAAAGCTAACGTCAAACATGCCCTTAAGTATTAAATATTTAATGATGTTTGAACACTTACTTCTTATGGAGGTTTTAAATCATTCTTTAAATACAGTGGTGTAAATCATACAGAGGTAGACTCTGCTAGATACAGAGAAAAAGATAAAATCCACTGCAAGCTAAGTAAAGTTGCATAGGAGATTGTAAACTGGTAAGGACAAATAATCTATTTCCATTTATTTCCCTAGAGTAAGAAAATTTTTCTGCTAATTACTGGCTAATGATCACAAAGTTCATTGAAAATATGCAAGTGTGGTATACAGTCCTTATAATTATAGGACCTTTATGACTCTTTCAAATTATATGATCATTTAACAACATTTGAAAACCTTTGATGCTAATTGCCTCTCCTAGACATTTACTTTGCAGGGTGACTGATCCCGTTCTGAAAGAAAACTATTCACATTCCCAGGGCATGCATCATATTGTTACATGCTCTCTACTTCTCTTATATGACTTTGGCTCAAATATTATTTTAACTACAAAGCTACATCTATTTCTTCAATGGCAAAAACTAAGTACTATTGGAGGAATGGAGTCTATATTATTTTCCCTTAAAAATACATGTTTTCTGGGACTGTGTTTACTTCACTAGCATAATGGCTTTGGGTTCCATCCATGTACCTTCGATGTTCATGATGTCATCTTTCTTTCTGCGGCCATAGAACTCCATTGTGTAGATGTACCACTTTGTTACCCACTCATCAGTTTAGGGGCATCAGACTGAAAAATGATGTATACACAAATACAAAAATACCAAGACAATCAATAAAAGATATTTTATAAAACACATATATATTTTTCAAAGGGCTTTGGATGATCAATGGGTGAAGTGCTTGCTGTGAAAGCATGGAACGCGGAGTTTGTATCCCCAGCAAAAGATATTTTATGTCTGGGATGGTGGTGCATTCTGTAATCCCAGCACTGGGTAGCAGAAGCAGGATAAATTCTTCTGGAGAGGACCTCAAGGACATCCTGGCCCCATTTTCCTTGTCCTTATGAGAAAGGAAGGTTGACATTTTGTCAAATGCAGTCTGGAAAACAAGCAAGTTTATTCGAGTTACTTATAGAGAAATGGGTGACTGTTTACTTGAAAGTGAGTACTCCCCTCCTAAGGCTGCATCGGAATGTCTCCATCCAGTTGTGGATAGTGGCTTTCCACAGCCACACAAGGTGTTAAGAGGACCTACCCATGGCTTCTTCAGTTTATAGCAAGTAGGGCTGACTGGTTGATTGGAAGGTTTGGCTGATTTGTCATGCCTATGTTTTCTTGCTTAGAGTAACTTTCAACAGGCTTAGTCTGAAATATTCCTAGGCAAGCAATGCAACCATGCTTGGGAAGAAGGACTGACTATCGGAGGACAGTCATATGCAAAACAGAGATGGTTGGATCCCAGAAGCTTCCTGGACAGCCAGTGTCCTCAAAACAGCATGTTCTGGATTTCATGAGATCCTGTCTCAAAATGAAAGAGAAATGTTTGAGGAGAAAACAAAGCAAACTTCTTATTCTCGGTGACATGCCTAAAACACACACACACACACACACACACACACACATACACAAAAGAAGAAAAAGGAATCTTTTCTAGAATAAGTGCTGGAACTTGTAACTTTTGGTATCCACATAATCCTTTATATTCATTAAAGGAAAAAATACACTGATTGTGCCAATGTCACATTTACTGCCCCCTTTTTTGTCTTTTCTATGTGATACAAGTTCATTCTCATGTGAATGCTTGCACACATACCATGCGAAACTCTATAAATACTACCATAGCAACTAAAATGATAACGTGCTTATATGATCTTTCAGGGTTTAGAAAAATAAGTGCTTGGCATGTCCTCAAATATTTGTCTAGACTTTTTAGTTTTACACTTGGGTACAGTATCAATGTTTGGGGCAGTTCTTTTACTGTTTTCATGTGCAGATGTCCAAATTAGTTGATAAGATCCGTGCTGCCATATTCCCTTCCCTTTGGAGATGTTTTCCCCTGGTACTTTGCTCTGTGCCTGAACTGAGCAGCAATCAATTTATCACAGAACAAGGAAAACAGAATGAAGTAAAGTGAGAAGTGTGTTAAAAAGAGGCATATGGTTTAGTGTTACCCAGGTTTGCTTCATTTGGAAAATAGACTCTAAATATGTAGTGTGTCAAACAGAACAATGATTTATAACCAGTAATCATTTATATTTACCTGTCAAATGTCACTCACAGCATGTGATGAAAATCATCTGTTAACATCTTCATTTATGATCTTAGAATTATTACAACTTCATTTAATGTATTTATCAGTACCTACCATTCCAAATTATTAAGGGTAATATCAGTCATTCCTAGCTTATTCTTAAAAAGGATTCAACATTAACAATCTGTTTTTTCAATAAATTTTTTATAAACCCATACATTCCTGTAATTTAGCACTTAAAACTAACATTTCTAGCTGTTCTCTGAATCAGATGTCAAAATAAATGGAATTTTCTCATTTGTNCAGCCTGGTACTGGCACAAAAACAGACCTGTTGACCAATGGAACAAAACTGAAGACACAAATCTGAGCACATAAAATTTTAGCCATATTATATTTGACAAAGGGGCCAAGAATCCATAACGGAGAAAAGACAGCATCTTCAGCAAGTGGTGCTGGCAAAACTGGATCACCACTTGTAGAAGAATGAAATTAAACCACCACCTCTCACCCTGTACAAAAGTCAACTCCAGATGGATTAAAGAACTCAACGTGAAACACCAAACTCTGAAGGTGATAGAAGAAAACGTTGGCAGCAGACTACAAGACATAGGCATAGGAAAAGACTTCCTAAATCAGACAGCAGCTGTGCAAGAATTAAGGTCAATAATTGACAAATGGGACCTCATTAAACTCAAAAGCTTCTGTACATCAAAAGAAACAATCAAGGAAGTGAAGAGAAATCCCACAGAGTGGGAGGAAATCTTCTCAGAAACATTTGACAAAACATTGTTTTCCAGAATATATAAACTACTCAAAAAACAAAGAAGAAAGAAAACAAATTACCCACTCAATAGATGGAGCAAAGAGCTGAACAGAGACTTCATAAGTGAGGAATTAGAGATGGTTGAGAAACACCTTAAGAAGTGTTCAACATCACTAATCATTAAAGAAATGCAAATCAAAACCACTTTAAGATATCATCTTACTCCAATAATTCTGGTTAGGATCAAGAAAACAAATGATATCAAGTGCTGGAGAGGTTGTGAGGAATGGGGAACACTCATCCACTGCTGATAGGAATGTAAACTCGTACAGCCACTATGGAAAGCAGTGTGGAGAACCCTTGGAAGACTTGAAATGAACTTGCCACCCAACCCAGCCATACTACTCCTGGGCATGTACCCTCAAGACTCACCCCACCACAGAGATACATGCATGGCCATGTTTATTTCAGCTCTCTTCACAATAGCAAGGAGCTGGAACCAACCTCAATGGCCCTCAACTGATGAGTGGATAGAGAAAATGTGGTACATCTACACAATGGAGTTCTATGCAGCAGTAAAGAAAGACGACATCATGAGCTTTGCAGGAAAATGTGTAAGGAGCTGCAGGCTTTAGCTTGCTTACACTGAGCTTGCTTACAAGGAAGTTGACTCTGTGAATCGTCACCTCGAGCCTTTTCCAAGAGCTGGGTGCGGACATGAAGTAAAAGCCACCAGCCTTTCCCAAGAGCTGGGTGTGGATGTGCAGCAAAAGTCACCAGATACTCCAGCCCGATATCTCAACTCAGTGATCTTGCAAAAACAGACCCTCCTCTGATGCCAGATAGCCCGACCAACTGATTACCCTGCTTTACACTCCCCCTATATGCTTCCCGCCTTTTGCTAAATATATACTGCTGTCTTTGCTCAATAAATTAGACTTTGACAACCTTCGCAAAGTCTCACTCTTCTCTCTCGCCCATTTTATTTCAGGTTTTGGGGTCTCCCTCGGGTACCTATCGTTACATGACCTGAAGGCAGCGTCATATTGGCGCCCGATGTAGGGGCTCAAGGTAAGAGACCCCTCTACCAGACAAGGAACAAGGAGGTCCAGCCGGATGATATCATAAAGAGAGGACGCTTCGCCACCCATGGAGCGCAGATCCTCGGGAAAAAAGAGAGGACGCTTCACCACCCACGGAGTGCAGATCCTCAGGAAAAAGAGATGAGTAGTTCCTTGATCTATTAAAGATGGGCAATTCACTGTCTAAGGAAGAGAGACAGCCTTCAGGGAGAGAAGAGTCCGGGTTACAGACTCCCCTTCTTTAGCACCTATCCTTAAAACTACAGAACAGTTCCTAAAGCCTAAAGTAATCCAAGGAAATAATGAGCCTTATGTTCAATTTGTGGGGCTCGGGGTATGAGAGCTGACCTGAATGCCACTCACAATGGAAAGGGCCCAGGTCACGTGGAAAAAAAAAAAAGATTTGGTAAAGTTTCTTATATTCATTGGAGATCTCTGTCCATGGGTTATATTGGATGGCCCATCCATTCATCCCAAAATATGGGACAAGGTGGGTAGGAAACTTAATGCCCACCTTAAGGAAAAAGGAAATCTCTCATTATATTAAGTCAAATGTCTATGCAAGCTCTCTGTGTATTAACTGTTCTCTCATGTGTCTGAGATTTGTATCATGTGTGTTCCTCTGTGTTGGTTTCTGTTAAAAGTGGCCACTTCAAAGTTTTTTCATTCTATATTGTGCACATAAATTAAGCTTACTTTTGGCATGCCTCTTAAACTTTTTCAAAGGCCTAATTTGAACCCGGGTTCCTAAGTTCCTACAAAAAATTCTAAACTGGTTTTCTAAAGGTTTTATTTGTTATCTGTTAAGACTGGATTTGATCTCCAAATTAAACTGTTTTAAAGTTACAGGTATTCAGCCAGGTGTGGTGGTGCATGCCTTTAATCCTAGCACTTGGGAGGCAGAGGCAGGCGGATCTTTGTGAGTTCAAGGCCAGCCTGGTCTACAGAGTGAGCTCCAGGACAGCTGGGGCTATGGGGAGACCCTGTCTCAAAAAGACCAAAGAAAAAAAAAAAAGAAGCATGTGTGTGAGTGTTGGTAATTCCACATGTGTATGTGACTATTGGTAATTTTCCAATCCCATCTGATCAGTGGGCGGGGCCTTAAGTGTGAGTGAGAGTTGTTTTTAAGTAAAAGGATGCATCAAGCATATTGGAACCAGTAAGAAAAATGTGGGCAAGATGAATGTGTGTGTTTGATGGGCTGGGGCTTACTGTCCCTGCACTGGGAGGAGTTGTGGATGTTTTCAGGCAGAAAGTGTATGGAAAGGATGAACAAGGGACTGAAATTGTGCTGTTTTTACTGATTAAAGAAAGGAAAAGCCTATTCTGAGTCTCTGATGAGAAAAAGGCAGGTTAGAGATTTTTTTTGTGATGCATCAGACAGAGCTGGAGTTTGGTCATAGAAGGGCCGTTTCTCACCTCTCACCACCTGTACTTGCTTCAGACTCAGGTCGCATTTGAACCCTGACTGCTCTGGTGACCACTGCTCAGAGGTGGGTCACTTTGATGTTCACACCCACTTAGAGCCCCACGGTGGACTCTGGATCGGGACTCTGGCGGGCTCATCTGGGAAGGTGACTTCCCTTGTCTCTAATGACCCAGTAGGGTGCCCGTCAGTAGCTGTGAGAAGCAGGCTGCTTCATGAGCAGCATCTTGTTTAAAACATATATTTACAAAAATCTACCCAGTTGCTATCACAAAGGACCAGAGATAATCTGCTTCTTACAGGCTAGTAAAATTTGCATCAGCAGTCTGCCTTGGGAGGAGGTCTTTAGAGCTTGGGAAATTCCTGAGCACTCTGGCAACCTTTCCATCTTTGCTGGAGACTGATTTTGGAGTCTGGCATCTGGATCAGTGGGGTGTTGCATGGCTTCCAGGGGTGCATTACAGGCTCTTGCCTCCAAGGAGCAAGGGAGAGCAGTCTGGAGCAGCTTTTTTGGGGCTCTGTTATGTTTCTGCAAGAATTTTTGAGCCTGTTTCTCCTCCCTCCCTTCCTCCTCATGGGAGGAAAAGGGACCTCTCTGGGTCTGCCCCCCCCTTGCTGATCAGGCTGGCAAACTGTGTGTTTGTGTTAAGGAAGGATTGGTCTCAAAGAACTGGGTGGATCAGGTTCGTGAAGACTGTGCTTCATGTTTTTGGTCTCCTGGCTGGGCGTGGTGGCACACGCCTTTAATCCTAGCACAGCCAGGGTCTTTGGGTGCAGAGAACATTACTATGAAATTTCTGAGTGCTGTTACAAACTTAAGAGTCATATTTTACCCTGATTTAGGTTTTCATCTCTAATTTAGAGTTTTCATCAAGGTGCTAAAGTTTTGGGTTTGAAACTAGTTAAACATATTTGTTTCATGGAGCTGTTTAAATGAATAGGCTTGCATCTAATGCTAATGATTTACTTGATAATTGTATCTGGGAAGGAGGGACAGACTTTAGGACCTTCATAATCTGCTGCTGAAAGCCTGATAGGGCTACTTGAATCCTCATAGACATAGTCTTTGGCCCAGAGGGAAAGTTTAAAAAAAAAAAAAAAAAAAGAAAAAGAGGGACCTGTGGGTCTTGGAGACCAGTTTGATAAGCTAAAATCTCTGCAAGATGGGGAATTACACTTTCAAGGAAGCTATGTTCCAGGAGGAATTGTTTTGTGATGTATGGCATGTGTTTGTTGACTGTGTGCTGTGGTTTGCCGTGGCTGTTGCGTTTCAAGTTGTGGCATGGAGAAAGTTTAACATCTCCAAATCAGTAAAGGCATGGGCTAAGGATAAACGCAGAGAGAATTCTCCTGTTGACTGGTGGTGAGCCTGTGGATGGCGCTAATGGAGATTTGGCCTGTGTGCCGGAGACCCGTTCTCTGATAGGCTTTGAGAAGCTTACATTCTCTTGTGGGTTTTCACCCACTCGGAGGGACACAATTATGCAGCCCGTGAGTGCTGGTTTGGCTTCCCTGGATTGGGGCCATCTGTTGCTTCCCCAGCCTTCCCAGGTGGTGGGTATTCAGAGAAATTGCGAGAGGAGCCCCTCCTCTCCCATCAATTGCCTTCTAGAGGTTTTGAAATGTGGTTAAAATTTGCCCTGCAGCCTGGGATCCTGGCTTCCCCTTCTGGCCACAGTTCAGGTGGGGAAGGTCATAGAGGCTGGAAGGACAGGCATGCCCGAGGAGCATTTTGCAGCAAACATTCCATAGAGGTGTTCCTAGAGGCCAGTCTTCTATGATGCAAATTGAGCTTGTAAATTCCAGACTTGGTGGTGGCCCACACCTTTAATCCAAAGGGATGTCTGTGAGTTCAGGGCCGTCTAGTCTACAGAGTGACCTCCCCACCAGCTCTGCCTTGGAAAAGACTAAAGGCAAAATATGAAGCTGTTACATTTTCCTGCTCTGGAAACAGCGGATGGCTGGTGGGGGAAGGGCTGGCTTTACAGTATTCTGTGTTTCACTGGGAAGCATAAAGTCTAGGACAAGAGCCCAGCCCGGGGCAGTGTTCCTTGTGTTTTAAAAGTGCAGCTTTGATTCCAATCCTCCAGAGACAGACTGTGGACCTCCACCCTACCAAGTTGTATAAAGTGAATGGGTGGAAGGCTAAATTGGCTTTTCTAAAAACCAAAAGAAGCCAGTAGAGTCAGGCTAGTCATGGAATTCCATAAGTACAGAATCCTTTAATTTCCTGTTGTGTTAAGGTGAGGCACTAACAATAAAAGTGACAAATAACCAAACTATGACTGTACTGTACAAGCTTGTGAAGGGAAGCTTGCTCTCTGTGACCAGCTCTCCCAGGTGTACTTCTGAAGAGAGTCCAAGTGTTCAGGACTTTTTGTATGCCTGTTTGACTTTGGCTTAGTTTGGGTGGTTCTGTTTATTAGCAAAAAAAAAAAAAAAAAGCCAAAATACTTGACTTGTTCACTAATTAGTTACAAAACTGAATAGCCTCAATTTTTAAACCGAAACAACTCGTCCATCTCAACATGTTTAACTTAAAGTCTAAAAGAATTTACAGGCCTTAAATTTCTAACAAAACAAACTTGGTCCGATAAGTTGTCTTTTTAAAAAAACATTGATAGAAGTCTCTTTAACAACGTAAATTAATTTAAATAAGAAATTCTTTAAATAAAACTGTTTTATGCTTCTTTAGGCCCATCTTCAAGCTGTGTGTATGTGTGAGTGAGTGTGAGTTCCTGCTTTCAATTTATTATAGTCCTACAGGTTTAAATCTATTTAACTAACTATTAACAAAAATAGATTCGATTCATAAAAAATGTTTGCTTTATACCCCTTAGTGTTAACAATTTTTAATTGGGTTTATAGTATGCATATTATTCAGTTTAATGATAGATTGTTGTTAATTATTAGTAGTAATTGTTATTAATAGTTATAGTTATTGTTATTGAATATAATTATTGATAATAATTGATAAAAATTCAGTCTAATGGTAAATTGTTCATTGTTGGCTGCTATTTTTGACCATTATTATTTATAATTACTGTTGTGACTAATAATGGTTAATGGTAATTATTGATAATTAATAATAATTAATAATGGTTATAATTGTTGTGATTATGAATAATTATTATTCTTCCAAAGTCCTTAATAGCAAGACAAGATGGATCATTTCAAGACTACAAACAACTTTGGCCTGTCTACTTTTGGGAATCCTCAATCTTTAGATTTGTAAATAATATAGGGTCAGTTAGGCTTAGCAGAGGGACAGCTTAGGAGTAATTGACCAGAAGGGACAGGATAGGGAAAGAATAGTAAACTTTAGGTATAGTTCATTGAAGGCAAGTGGTTGCAAATGGGCCTAAGAGGTGGCATATGGATCTCAGCTGTTTTATGAGTTACTAGGACATTTATTCTAATTATGTAAAAATAACCCTATAACAAATTATAAAAATTTCATGTTTTTCATTGGACATCAAACGATATGGCTTTCTTCTCTTACAGGTCAACCTAACAAATCTTTCTTATGTATGTATGTGTGTATGTATGTATGTGCGCGCACACGTGTGTATGGATGAGTGTACTTTTGTGTTCTAAGTATATTATGTTAATAGACATGATAATATAAAAACATTGCCTCTAAGTTGGAACTGGCCCTTCCATCTTAAGATGCAAATTTATATTAAACAGCCAAAACATGGTTCGATTTCAACAAAGGTTATGGGTTATCTATCAAGGAATTTGAAATAATGAATCTACACTGGTTACACTCTTTCAACATCTAAAACAAAGATGCAACCAGGTTTTCAGTGTATTAAAGTGTTAATAAGTTTTTGGATGTTTAAAAAAAAAAAATAAAAAGGTGTATAAAGAAATTAATCAAGATGGTAATGATGGTAACAACTTCTCATGGGACATATCTAGCCAATCTTTAATTGACTGATGGACATAAAAACTATAAAAAAATATATTATTAAGAGCTAGATATTAAAAAATCTTTAAAGTAGGTTTTCATGTCAGGCCTAGAAAAGGCCAAAAACTTAAAAAAAGGTAGCTATTATAATCCACCCCATAAGGTTTACAGTTTAAAATGGTAATGCATTTAAATTAATTAAATATATAGGATGTTAATTGCTTTATTTGTAATCTGTGTTGAATTTCCAACAGTGGCTTTGAGATTGGGGCGCACAGATGGTCTCTGTATTTTTCTGTGTTATGCAGTATCACCTTGTAACATTTTTCCTTTGCTTATAAGATAATTTGAGGAAATTAGGTCTGAGTTTACTTCCCAAATAAACATACAGTCAAGGATAGACAGTTTGGATAAATTTGATGAAAACTTACACCTTGGTTCCTGTTTATGGGTATTTGTAATACAATTTAGTCATCTACTGATCAAAAAAGAGGGAGGTGGTATAATATTCCCTCTATATTCCAAACTTTTGATAAATTTTTAATTTTTTGAAGCTAACAATGGGAGGAGATTTGTATGTTCCCACAGGTAAAAACACCAACCTAAATGCCTGAAAATACACAATATTTGACTGCAAGATGGACTGAGAAATGCCAACAGAGAGGCTGACCCATCTGGACATTAAAGAAAAGGAAACCTCAGATTGCCTGAGTCACAGACATTGAACATTTCTCTAAATTCTGTTTGGGATAACTGTTTATAATGTGGTCTGATAAAGTTTACCTTCCAGATGCTGAGAAACCTTTCTACCTCTCACCTTTATATGGAAAAGGAAAAAATGTGATGGTAGTGGAGTCATTCCCCAACTGTAAATTGGAACCAACTGCTATAATGGTAAATGCTTATAGAACAGGTGTGACTGCCTTCTTTGGTTGATTGATAGACATACAAACTGTACAGAGATGGTTCTCTATCTAAAGCTAAATATAAATGTAATTTATAAGTGGTACAATTGAGCACAATGTGTTAATACAGGAGAGCTCTGATGTCAGCAATGGATTGTTCTGCCAAGGAGATGTTGGCTGGGGGAATCCAAGCCCCCCAAATTATAAAGGCCTTTTGCCTGTAAAAAATGGGATATCAGCAAGAAAAAGGTGATAAGTCCCTGTTGTTAAAAACCTGGTGTAAACATGAAAAAATATTTTGAGACATCACTTGCTAATGTACAGTTGGCCTTTAAAATGCCAGAGAGCATTACCAAAGGCCACTAATGCGACAAAGCAGGATATTGGTCTCCTTGAGTCAAGCAAGACTCCTCTGTCAGTATCAGCTACACCTCAAATGCCTGGAGATGCTGTGCAACAGTGGCAGCCATGTGTCTATACATATCCCAAATCTAATTGGCTATTAGCTCTCTCCTTGGAGGAATAATTCATGGCTGATGCCATAAGCTTATGTCCTCTAGTGGTTAGGAGATTATATGAGCCACAATAAGAACTTGTCATCTTTTATAGAGAAATCACAGCTTATGGATTAACATACCATCCAAACATCTGTGTCTATGCTCACAGCTTAGCTTGCCATAATAATATTGTTTAAATGCCTGTACATCTAATTGCTTGTGCTTTGTTAGTAGGATTAAAAAGGTACCCTGGATAAGCTGTCAACCCATGAAGGGAAACAACCTGACTGGAGTAAAAAACATCTCCAGAGAAAACGCTGCTTTGCTTCTCACCCGCCTGTGCCCCTCTCCCAAAGCCTAGGGACCAACTTGCGGAAGAGGAGGCGTGGTAGAATGTAAGGGCTGCGGAGAGACTGGGGTGAATTGTGAGACTACAACAATATGGACTGGACTCTTAATTGATCAACATGCTTGTGCATACAAGCTTCTCCAATTGGACTATGGGAACCTTGGGTTGTTCAAAATATGAACATAGATACTTGAAAACCCACCTTTACAAGTGGGGCTCCCCCTCTTTTTGTATAAAAGAAGGGAGGAGATGCTGGGAGCCAAAGCTGTCCTTGCTTATCTCAGAAATTTACGAGTACCAGCCTAGATCCCAGTGCTGACGATCCAGCTCCCAGTGCCGGTTTAAATTTTAAAAATATTAAAAATCACAATTGGAGACGTTGATGATGGGATTAGTAAAAAATAGCTTACAAAAAGAAGAAAACACAAACAACAAAAATCCTGGTATAAAAATTGGTTTTCCACTTCTTCTTGGTGGTCCACCCTATTACCCAGTCTCTTGGGACCTGTTCTTGGATTGATCCTGTTAATTTCTTTTGGGCCATGGGCGCTTAATCGATTAACCAAGTTTGTTAAGTCCCAAATAGACTCCTCACTTACAGCACGAGTCCATTATCATCACTTGGCCATCGAAGAAGAAGCTGATGACAACCCTGGGCCCGCTCGCCCATCCTCTGCCACTGTTCCTGCACCTGCCATTCGGCTTGATTTTCGCTCCTTGTAAATTATCGTCCCCAGGCTATAGAGTAGGCTAGCCTGTTCCAGTCCAGGTGGCCGCCCCAAAGACGGGCAACTTCCTCTCCCCTCTTACCAACCTAAGACAGGAGCCCTGAGGACGACAGGGTGTCCAAAGACGGGTAAGGAAGAGGGTCTTGTAGAGGTCGAACCTAAGACAGGGACGGTCACATAATCGGCTGCAAACGCCACTCTGCTTGATACTTATCCATACCTTCTTAATGTAAAGAAGGGGGATATTTAAGGAGCCGCAGGCTTTAGCTTGCTTACACTGAGCTTGCTTACAAGGAAGTTGACTCTGTGAATTGTCACCTCGAGCCTTTTCCAAGAGCTGGGTGCGGATGTGCAGCAAAAGTCACCAGATACTCCAGCCCGATGTCTCAACTCAGTGATCTTGCAAAAACAGACCCTCCTCTGATGCCAGGTAGCCCGACCAACTGATTACCCTGCTTTACACTTCCCCTATATGCTTCCTGCCTTTTGCTAAATATATACTGCTGTGTTTGCTCAATAAATTAGACTTTGACAACCTTCGCAAAGTCTCACTCTTCTCTCTCACCCATTATATTTCAGGTTTTGGGGTCTCCCTCGGGTACCTATCATTACATGATCTGAAGGCAGGGTCAAAAATGGCTGGAGCTAGTAACACAGTCCCCAAAAAATGAATGGTATCCCTCATCTGTGGATGCTAGTGCCAATTACCTAGTTGTAAGTATTTCTTGTGCCCAGCCCCTTGAGCTTTTGTCCAAAGCAGCTGGGAGTGATGCATATTGGAAACAACAACAACAACAGAAAGGACTGCATCAAGGAACTAACTGAAACAGTGAACTTTTGCTCAAAACAGTCAACTTTATTCTCTAATATTCTCTAGTCAACTAATAGTCTCTCTCATGGAGAATATTAAGAAAGACTGAGAAAGAGATGAATAGTATGCTTGGCAGAATGCATGACCTCTGATGGGGTGGGGGAATGGGGGTGGGCACGGGTCTAGATTTGATAAAAAAATAAATTAATTTAAAAAAAGAAACATTATAGTAGTATATGGTGCTATCAGAAGTGTGACATCACATTACTGTATTCTGCTATCATAAGGCTATATTGTGACATTACAATAGTATATTGTGCTATCAGAAGGCTACATTGATACATTACAGTAGTATATTCTGTATCAGAAGTCCACATTGTGACATCACATTACTATATTCTGCTATCAGAAGGCTATGTTGTGACATTACAATAGTATATTATGCTATCAGAAGGCTACATTGTGACATCACATTAGTATATTCTGCTATCAGAAGGCTATGTTGTGACATGACAATAGTATATTGTGCTATCAGAAGGCTATGTTGTGACATGACGATAGTATATAGTGCTATCAGAAGGCTATACTGAGACATTACAATAGTATATTCTGCTATCAGAAGGCTACTTTGAGACATTACAAAAGTATATTGGGCTATCAGAAGGCTACATTGTGACATCACAATAGTATATTCTACTATTAGAAGGCTATGGTGTGACATTACAATAGTATATTGTGCTATCAGAAAGCTATATTGTGACATGACAATAGTATATATTGCTATCAGAAGGCTACATTTTAACATCACATTAGTATATTGTGCTACTAGAAGGCTATGTTGTGACATTACAATACTATATTGTGCTATCAGAAGGCTATGTTGTGACATCACTGTAGTCTATAGTGGTAGCAGAAGGCTATATTTTGACATCACATTAGTAAAAAAAAAATGCTAGTGCCAATAAAAACATAAATCCACACCTGATTTCAGTATGAAACTTTTCCCATTAGGATATTTATACAAAAAGCATTAAATCAAAGACCCTACCTCCAAAATATCCTAATACCTAATCAAAGCAACAAAATTCTGTATGACCTTCAGAAACTGTAGAAATAATCTCGGTTTGATGAACAAAACACCCTGATAATGTCTGCAGTGAATTGATTCCGGGAACCCCTGGAGAAACAAAATCTGCTGATGTTGAAATACTTTACAGATAATGTCACAGTGTTTACAGAGAACACATTCTCCCACATACTTTAAATCACATCAAGATCACTTATAATATCTAATAAAATATGAAAGCAATTAAAAAAAACACCCTGATAGAATGTAGGGAGCAGGAAGGAAAGTGGAGTTGGGAAAATAGAACAATGCCAGACCTTTGATAGGAAAAGTCTGCATTTATTCAAATGCATCAAGGGACAGCAGCCTTCTTGTGGGGTGCTATCTCCTGTCCTATATATGGGGGAAGTTACAGATCATATAGGCACCAGAGAATGAAGAATCAGATGCAGCTGTAGAGGTCTTTGTATCCATTCTCCTGAAGCCACTTGGTTAAGCAGGACTGGTGGATGAAGCCCGGAGGACCTGGGAGCCCAGGCTTGAGAGGCCATGGTTGCTTCCGTGGAGGATTTGGTAGCGGTCTCTGGGGTCGTGGTTGGGCCTTGGGGCTCGTGGAGGCAAAGCTGAAGACAAGGAGTGGATCCCATCAAATCCCTGGAGGAGATCTACCTGTTCTCCCTACCTATTAAGGAATCTGAGATTATTGACTTTTTCCTGGGAGCATCCCTTTAAGATGAGGTATTAAAAATCATGCCAGTGCAGAAACAGACCCGGCCTGGCCAACAGATCAGGTTCAAGGCTATTGTCGCCATTGGGGACTACAACGGTCATGCTGGTCTGGGTGTTAAGTGCTCCAAGGAGGTAGCCACTGCAATTCGAGGGGCCATCACCCTGGCCAAGCTTTCCATTGTACCTGTGCAGAGAGGCTACTGGAGAAACAAGCTTGGCAAGCCCCATACCATCCCATGCAAGGTGACAGACTGCCGTGGCTCTGGACTGGTGCGCCTCATCCCTGCCCCCAGAGGTACTGGCATTGTCTCTGCTCCCGTGCCCAAGAAGTTGCTGATGATGGCTGGTATTGATGACTGCTATGCATCAGCCAGGGGATGCACTGCCACCTTGGGCAATTTTGCCAAGGCTACCTTTGATGTCATCTCTAAGACTTACATGTACCTGACTCCATACCTTTGGAAGAGACAGTCTTCACCAAGTCTCCCTATCAGGAATTCACTGACCATCTTGTGAAGACCTCCATCAGAGTCTCAGTACAGAGAACTCAGGCTCCAGCTGTGTCCACTTACATAGAGCTTTTTTTTTTTAATGAAAAAAATAAAGTGAGCTGGTGTGGTGGGGACCCTATCTCAATAAAGTGAAGTTTAGCCAGGCGTGGTGGTGCACGCCTTTAATCCTAGCACTCGGGAGGCAGAGGCAGGCGGATCTTTGTGAGTTCCAGGACAGCTGGGGCTACAGGAGACTCTGTCTTGAAAAGACCAAAAAAANAAAAAAAAAAAAAAAAAAAAAAAAAAAAAAAAAAAAAAAAAAAAAAAGAGTTTAAATGACTGGTTTTTTCTTGTCTGTTGTGTACAATTGTTCAATCTGACAATATTCTCCTAAGAGGTGTGTTTAGTGATCAGCAAAGACAAAAGTATTTAGATTCCCAGCTAAGAGTTTATAGTTTCCTAAATCTTGTTCAGGCTTAACACTATTTCTTTAACAATGGAAAATAAAGTAGCAGCTATCTATCACTATCTCAAAAGCAGAGAGTTCTATCAATTATTTGACAAGTGTTAACATTACTGATGTAATGGCCAGAACAATTCCATTTTGGACAACGGAGCCAAATTAAGAAACCTCAGAAACTCAAAAGGAAAACACTGCTCTTAGCTCAAGGCTGAATAAGCAAGAACCCCACTTCTCCTTATCAGTGGCTGCACCTGGTCCTTAACTGCAGGGAGAACTGATCTCAGGGTCTCTTGAATTCTTTCCCTGAATTTTATGATTAAACCTTTTTCAAGAATTGCATAATTGTCTTTGAGATTAACCAGACACATTGTTTCTGTCATCCTGCTACTCACCACTCACCTAGAGCCCCTGAATGTAGGGAACATTCCATAAGCATGAAATAGCTGTAGGCTGCACGTTTAAAACCTGAAACTCTCATTTTCCTGGTTGTTACAAGTACTCAGAACTGGCCAGTGAGGCTGTCAGCCACAGTGCTGCTTCAATAAAGCTAATTCTATCAAAATCTTGGTCTGCTGGTCTTTCTCAGTGGTCTCAGACTCCGTAACATTGAGAGGCTATTTCCCACTCCTTTCCACAAGGGAGATCAAGTTTTAAACAACTAAAAATTTTAACAGTACAAGTGTATATCTTACCTGATACAATGATCATGAACACAAAACTATAAGAAACTAAATTATAAGATTAAGGTTAAGAAATGCAGATTATTCTTTTTTTCTATTTTTTTATTAATTTTATTTATTTTTGTATGTGTATGAATGTACTGTCTGCATGTAGGTTTGTGCACCCGTGTTGTGCAATGCCGCCGAGGTCAGAAGAGGGTCTCGGATTCCCTTGGAACTGGAGTTCTCCTGGAATTGGAGTTACAGATGGTTCTTAGCTGCCATGTGGGTGCTGGGGATCAATCCCAGGTCCTCTGCAAGAGCAGTTGGTGCTCTTAACCGCTAGGCTATCTCTCCAGCCCTGAAATGCAGATTATTCTGTAACCCTGAGAAATTTTTACCTTTCTGGAAGTAAGACAGAATTTCCTTCCAAGTCATACAAGGGTTTTGGATGCATATCCCAATGCTGCTTTGTAAAGTCCTTTTTCAACTGTAATTTCATTGTTTTTGAAAGCCAAGAATACATACCCTCAGGATTGTTTGAAGGAAGATGTGGATCAGGAAGAAAAGGGTTATTTAACATTAAAAAAACCCTAATTGTTATAGAGGACTGCTATCAATTATGAATTGCTAACATTTAAAAAGTATTATTGCATTTATTCTAAATTTAACACAAATTATTCAAAATAAACATTTGATTTTTAAGTGTATCAGACAACAAAGATGTCTCTCAGTTTTAACAAGTTCAAATGGTTTACTTCTGATCTTTTCTTCTGTGTAGTTTTTGTTTATTATTAAATGCCTCCAATTTTATTCATGTTTTCTTAGATATAACACTTATAATTCCCTAAAGGATTTTTTTTAATAATTAAAGATGTGTTTCACTCCAGGTACAAAATTTTGTTTAGAACACTGTGTTTGGAAGTAGGTGATTAGCATGAAATCCTTCAGGTTTCTCTCAGTTGGACAGATCCTTACCCTGACTGGATCTCTGGCCTCCTTATGTTATAAATTTTACTATGGAAAACTTGGAGTTGTTAGGTCTGCTTAGTAGGCCCCGCCTCTAATCTCAGTATTTGGGAGACCAAGATGGGAGGATCACTAAGGTTGTGAGAGCAGTGTATGCTAACCATTTTCAATTTCCGGCTGAAACAACAACAACTACAACTACAACTACAACTACAATTACAACTACAACTACAACAGCAACAAAATAAAAAATTTCCCCAAGTAAATCTTGACAATGTAAATCCCTTCTCTTCTACTATGACATGAATTTTTGGTTCTACAACCCAGAGTAGTCTTTTTCCCAGACCTGGAAGCTGTGCCCTTGAAATGTAACCATTATCTAGGACAAAGCATCTCTCTTCTTCTCTGCCTCCATACTAAAGAGACTCACTTCACTAGTACTCGAATTTCAAATGATACTTATTATCTATTATCATGAAAAATAAGGGAATATTTTATTTTACTTTGCATCAAGACATAAACTAAGACCCTTTCACTCCACCTCTGACCACTCAAGCTTCTCATCTCTGATTCCAAGGCTGTTGAACTCAGGCAGAGTCCTGGCTTTTCTCCATTGAAGCTATCCTTGAATAAATTCCTCAGTAAAAATATTAAAAATTATTTATTTCTTGGTACCAGGCAACAACACATCCCACTGTGGAGCTTTAGAGGTCAGAGGACAGCTTGTGGGATTTGGTTCTCTTTTTTTCATCAGTGGGGCTCTTAGTGCAAGCTTAAGTTATTAAGGTTTAGTGCAAGCACCCTTAACTGTGAAGCCATCTAGCTGACACTGATGCAGTTTTTATTTCAGCAGTATTTTACAATGATACATTTACATATTATTAATAATTTTAGCTAGTGTGTCTCTGTGCATATGCTAAAACCCAACTTCTAGACAATTTGTAAATGTATAGGAACCTTCTAAGGATTGACCCTAAAGAGTTATTTGGCCTTCCCAAGCACAATAAAATTAATGGCTCCCTATGTCTCTTTACTTTTATCTCTGGAAACTTACTGGGTATAATAAATAGACTCACCTAGCCCAACCCCATACCAAGTATGATACTGAGCTGCTTTTACAGAAGAATCAGATATTTTATTGGGAGCCAGATTTCAGTTATGAACGACATACTGTGAAGTGTTGTGGGGAAAAACACCATGACTTCTTTTCATATATCTGCAATATTAAGGGGAGCAGGTCAGCATAGATTTGTCAGTATTCTTTCAAAGAAGGATATTATATAATAAAAACCACAGCTGCTGCACAATTCACTACAGAAATGGAAGAATATTTTAGCACCCCAAATTAGAAAGGACATTGTATAAGAATTAAGATAGTCCTTTAAAATAGTTACTGCTAAATTCTTGCAAGCAATCATCTCATTTTTTTTATTATCTAATTTACAAGCCATTAGTTTAGAGTGCACAGTACTGCATAAACTTTGGAATGAGAATCACAAAACTTACATAAGAAATGATTATGGAAACTAAAGGAAAAACACGGATCATTTTAAATATTATGTGCATTAGAGTTCAAAACCAGGTTGCACTTATCAAGAGGGGAAACAGATATAAAAAGAAATAGAGGATTATGGAGATGGAGGATTATAAAAACTCGGGGATAGTGTTCTCAGATGCCATTGAGACATTTTTCCTTACTCATTCTAGGAATGATTGGTTTGCTTGCTTCGCCCATTTCCTCTTGATTGATAACTTTAACTGTAGTGTTAAACTACTTGGTTGGCAACTTTAATTGTGATGCTAAACTCTGATTGACTGTAGTACTTATAACTCACCCTGTAACCCGCACCTCATGGCCACACTCCTCCCGAGTTGAGTGTTGGCCCTGTGTTGTAATTAAATTAAACCCCTCTTTAAAACTCCATGTGGTTAAGTGAGTGATCTCCCTGCTGTAACTTTACAACAATTTGAGGGGGACCCCGTGGACTCTAACAATGACAGGTGGTGATGAAGTTGATTCAGTGAACATGTAGATCCTTATTCAAATTACTTTGAAGTTTTTAATAATTGGATTAACTGACATCCTCTCAGAAGACCTACACATAGTGATTTATATACATTCTTATATACAGATACTGTGGTGGTTTGAATGAGTGTCCCCCCATAGTCTTTAAGTATTCAGACATTTGTCTCCAGTTGGTGGCACTGTTTTTGGAGGTCTTAGAAGGTGTGGCCATGCTAGAGGAAGTATGTTATTGGGGGCAGGCTTAGTGAGTTTAACAAGCCTCGTGGTCTCCAGCTGCTCTCTCTTGGCTTCCTGTGCTCATTGGGAGATGTGACCCTCGGCATGCTGCTCCAGCTCCAGCCGCCATGCCTCCTGCCACAATGTACTCTAATTCCCTGGAAACATCAATTGTAAGCTCAAATAAACTCTTCCTTTTATAACTTCCTTTGGTCATGGTATTTTATCACAGCAACAGAAAAGTGACTAATACAGTTATTTGGTACCAGAGAGTGGGCTGTTGGCTGTGAAGAACCTGACCATGTGGATGTTTGGAGAAATGTGGAAGACTTTGGAACTTTGGGCTAGAAAAGCTGTTTACTACTGTAAGCAGGGGAGCAGGTCAGCATAGATTTGGCAGGATTCTTTCAAAGAAGGATATTATATAATAAAAACCACAGCTGCTGCACAATTCACTACAGAAATGGAAGAATATTTTAGCACCCCAAATTAGAAAGGACATTGTATAAGAATTAAGATAGTCCTTTAAAATAGTTACTGCTAAATTCTTGCAAGCAATCATCTCATTTTTTTTATTATCTAATTTACAAGCCATTAGTTTAGAGTGCACAGTACTGCATAAACTTTGGAATGAGAATCACAAAACTTACATAAGAAATGATTATGGAAACTAAAGGAAAAACACGGATCATTTTAAATATTATGTGCATTAGAGTTCAAAACCAGGTTGCACTTATCAAGAGGGGAAACAGATATAAAAAGAAATAGAGGATTATGGAGATGGAGGATTATAAAAACTCGGGGATAGTGTTCTCAGATGCCATTGAGACATTTTTCCTTACTCATTCTAGGAATGATTGGTTTGCTTGCTTCGCCCATTTCCTCTTGATTGATAACTTTAACTGTAGTGTTAAACTACTTGTTGGAACTTTAATTGTGATGCTAAACTCTGATTGACTGTAGTACTTATAACTCACCCTGTAACCCGCACCTCATTGGCCACACTCCCCCGAGTTGAGTGTTGGCCCTGTGTTGTAATTAAATTAAACCCCTCTTAAAACTCCATGTGGTTAAGTGAGTGATCTCCCTGCTGTAACTTTACAACAATTTGAGGGGGACCCCTGACCCTAACAATCAGTGGTGATGAAGTTGATTCAGTGAACATGTAGATCCTTATCACAATTACTTTGAAGTTTTTAATAATTGGATTAACTGACATCCTCTCAGAAGACCTACACATAGTGATTTATATACATTCTTATATACAGATACTGTGGTGGTTTGAATGAGTGTCCCCCATAGGCTGTTAAGTATTCAGACATTTGTCTCCAGTTGTGTGGCACTGTTTTTTGGAGGTCTTAGAAGGTGTGGCCATGCTAGAGGAAGTATGGTTATTGGGGGCAGGCTTAGTAGTTTAACAAGCCTCGTGGTCTCCATCGCCCTCTCTTGGCTTCCTGTGCTCTTTGGAGATGGGACCCTCGGCATGCTGCTCCCGCTCCAGCCCCATGCCTCCTGCCACAATTGTACTCTATCCCTGGAAACATCAATTGTAAGCTCAAAAAAACTCTCCTTCTATAACTTTTGGTCATGGTATTTTACACAGCAACAGAAAAGTGACAATACAGTTATTTGGTACCAGAGAGTGGGGCTGTTGGCTGTGAAGAACCTGACCATTGGATGTTTGGAGAAATGTGGAGACTTGGAACTTTGGGCTAGAAAAGCTGTTTACTACTGTAAGCAGGGCTTAACAGGATATTTTAGTAGAAGCCTGGAGCATTGCTGCAAAAAATGTAGTTCCAGAGGAAATTAAAGACTTAGGCAGCAACGGGATATTTTGATAAAGATTGCAGCAGTTTGCCCACAGCCAAATGCTTGCCTGATGCTTAAGTTGAAAAGCAATGGTATATTCTTTGGGGAGGATATTCAAGACAGCCAATGGAAATGGTGGCTGGCTTGTAATGGGAATATTGTGCAGATGTTACATGAAAAGAGAAGTGGGGCAGAAAGAAATGAGAATGTACAGTTTGGATCTGAAAACTGCGTAGGAAGATTAAAGGTGTGGCCAAAACATGTGAAGGAGAGGCTCCTTTCCATAAGGAGACTAAAGTGATTAAGGAGAGGCCTGGAGATTTACAAGTAAACAAAAGAATCAGTACCTTCAGGGCAAGACCACACCCAGCTAATCCTCCAACAACCCCAGGGCAGAGAAAAATTGCAAATTGTGGTTAAAGTAGGAGGAGATCCATCCCGAACTTGCAGGCAGAATGCAATTTCATTCACGTTGTGCTGGCTTTAGTAGGCATGGAGATGCAAGAGTAAGGGTCATCAGTTCTTCCTCCACGTTTCAGAGAGCCCACAGAGGCCAGACAGATGCAGCAGGGGTGTCCCTGAATAGGAAGGCCCTGATAGGCCATTGATGAAGCTTGAAGTGAGCCTGTTGGCAGGGCGACCCCAAGAAGACTTAAGATGCCAGCTGTGAGATATTTGCCAAGGAGAGCTGCATACAGGAAGGTGGTACCAGCCTAGAGAAAGAATGTATGCAAGCAAAGCTGGAAGAGCTGAGCCATCTAAGCCCTTGGAAAGTAAAGTCCCAGAGTCGCACATGGAGCTTACTGGACTTGGTGTTTTCCCTGCAGGTTTTCGGTCTTGTTTTGGTCTGGTATTTCCTCACTATGCCTATATTCTCCCTTTTGGAATGGGAATTGTGCATTCATTCCACTGTATGTTGGGAGTAATAATTTGTTTTTTGATTTTACAAGAGCTTACAGTTAGGAGATTTGCCTGAGTCTCAAAAGAGGCTTTGACTGAGACTTTTTAATGGCATTGAAACTGGTAAGAACTATGGGGACTTTTAAGGTTGGACAAATGCATTTTGCATTTTATATGGTCAGAGCCTATGGGGGCCAAGGAGTGGAATGTGGTGTTTGAATAAGTGTCCCCAAGGCTTTAAGTATTCAGACATTTGTCTCCAGTTGGGGCACTGTTTTGGAGGTCCTTAGAAGTGTGGCCGTGCTGAGGAAGTACGTTATTGGGGGCAGGCTTAGTGAGTTTAACAAGCCTCGTGGTCTCCAGCCGCTCTCTCTTGGCTTCCTGTGCTCATTGGGAGATGTGACCCTCGGCTTGCTGCTCAAGCTCCAGCCACCATGCCTCCCACCACAATGGACTCTAATTCCCTGGAACCTTCAATCGTAAGCTCAAATAAACTCTCTTTTTATAAGTTCCTTTGGTCATGGTGTTTTATCACAGCAACAGAAATGTGACTAATACAGATACCTATAGAAATTTTACAGGAAGCAAAAAAAAAAAAAAAAAAAAAAACTGGGAAAAAGCCAAATGACTTCAAGAAATGAATGACCAAACAAATATCATCATATCTATAAATGGAATGCCTGACAATAGTAAGAAGAATGAACTACTGACTCACATTGATGAATACCAATAAAATTGTGTTGAATAAAGAAAACTTCTGCCCCAAATGATAAACGTCTGCATCGAAAAATTTTAAAAAGATGCAAGAAAAAGATGCAAGACATGTAAGGCAGAATGCATGAGCACTGGTGAGGTAGGGAAATGGAAGGGGGGATGGGTCTAAATTGACTAAGAAATATTGTATGATATGCACAAAACTTCAATAAAAATAAAGAAATAAAAAGAAAACCTTGTGTACATTGAAATTTTGATTAAATCAAATTCTATATACATGAGCTAATATATAGTGATTAGTAATATATATCTGGCTTTGCAGGGGAAATATAGGGCTGTAAAAGAGAAGGACTGGGGCTGGAGAGATAGCCTAGCGGTTAAGAGCACCGACGCTCTTACAGAGGACCTGGGTTCGATCCCCAGCGCCCACATGGCGGCTAAGAACCGTCTGTAACTCCAATTCCAGGAGAACTCCAGTTCCAGGGGAATCCGAGACCCTCTTCTGACCTCCGCGGCATTGCACGACACGGGTGCACAGACCTGCATGGAGACAATACATTCATACACATACAAAAATAAATAATAAATAAAAAAAAAAAGTGAAGGACTGAAGAGTGTGATGATTAAATGTTGGTTAGAACTGAAATCAACTGTCACTGAAGCAGCGGTCCACACGTGAGTAATTTTCTGGATCAGATTCACTGAAGAGGAAACACCCATCCTAAATGTGGGTCACAGCCCAGATTAAAGGAGTTACAATGAGGCCAGGCGTGGTGGCACATGCCTTTAATCCTAGCACTTGGGAGGCAGAGGAAGGCAGATCTCTGTGAGTTCAAGGCCATCCTGGTCTACAGAGTGAGTTCCAGGACAGCCAGAGCTACAGGGAGACACTGTCTCAAAAATACCTAAATAAATAAATAAATAAACAAATAAATAAATAAATAAATAAATAAATAAATAAATAAATAAATAAGTTACAATGATAAATGTGTATATTTTAAATTTCAAACTATGTTTTATTCTATGTAGATTTTTCATACAGAACGTTTAGCAAAAGCTATTTCTGTCAATCTCCTGATTTGGATTATTTTATGTTTGTAGTATTATTATGACACTATTGGCTTAAGTTTACCATATTAGTATATGTTTTCTCTCAAACCTATTTCTCTTTCTCTTCACTTTTCTCTTCTCTCACCTTATATTGATGAATTTGGTTCATTTTTATATTGCATTTATTTATTCTTTGAGATTTTTTTCAGCCATATTAGCATTACTCATTTTCATAGTTTGTCTCATTTTAATCCTACTTAAATGTAATTTATCAGATTGTTAAGAAAATTTAGTTGCTTCTCACTTTGCACACAGTCACTGGTAATTGACACTTCATAATTATTTCACAGTGTTCTTGAAGCAGATGAAATCTCCATCTGGTTTAATTTGCATTTTCAAGTGATTATTTCCCATACATATCTGAAATATAGACTAGTGTAAGCTATGATAAGAAATGGAATTCTTCATTCACTTTTGTACATGGTAAAATACGGGTTAGAAATTTCAGAATAGGGCTGAAGAGATGGCCTAGCAGTTAAGAGCGCCGACGGCTCTTGCAGAGGACCCGGTTTTGATCCCCAGCACTCACATGGCGGCTGAGAACCATCTGAAATTCCAATTCCAGGAGAACTCCAGTTCCAGGGGAATCCAACATCCTCTTCTGACCTCCGTGGCATTGCACGACATGGGTGCACAAACCTACATACAGACAGTACATTCATACACATACAGAAATAAATAATAAATTAAAAAAAAGAGTGCCTTCCACTTAAAAAAAAAAAGAAATTTCAGAATAAATAGGATGACTATATACCCACTATTCCTAATACTTTTTGACCAATTTGCATACATGTTTTTGTTTCTTTGATTTGCACATCACAATTTTAATGCAGGATCTTGGATTTGTTGTTCAGAGTTAAATAAATCATCCATCAAACGGCCAGAATATTTATTGAAAACATAACTCTACCCCTATTTCCTCTAGAATTTTTGTTCAAAATGAGCCATGTCCAGTATATGATAAATGAAATTCAGAAGTTAGTCTTCCAAATGATTAAGTGAAAGAAAATACTAAAGAAATTATATATATTTTTCTGTTAATTTCATTGCTTTTTTATAATAGTTAAATATGCTTTTAGATATAGTCTCATGAATCTAGGCTGTCTCTTAACTCACTATGTAGCTCAGGATGCCCTTGAACTTCTGTTCCTTCTTCTACATCTAGAGTAGCAGACTACCAATGCACACTACCACACCTGTTATTTTCTGTGCTGGAGAGAGACCTTGTACTTTCTTCATGCTAGGCCGGTATTATACCACCTGAGTTATATCCCCATCTCTAATATTATTTTAATAACCTGTCAGTAGAATATATAGTTGGAAGAGAGATTTTTTTTTTGGCTATGACATTTGGGATAGAGGAAAATTTATACATTGTATATTTTTCCTACCTTGTATTACTATATATTAAATGGGTTTTAAGCAAAAATTCTTAAATATGACCCATTAGATAGTGTTTTGATAAAGCTGTTTAGAGTCCAGGTAAAATATATATTCATTGATCATTTTTTTTAAATTGAAATGGATATTTTATCTCCCACACAGTTAATCATAGAATTTCAATGTTCCCCTAAATTTCTGAATTAGAAGTTTATCTTTTAAATATATTTTCATTACTTGTTATATAACGTTGTGATGTATATGCATAGATTTCTACTTGGAATGTGTGAGAGGTAATGTGTAAGCTCTCTGGGTTTTCTGATGTTTGTTTCTTGTGTCTTGCAGTTATCTCAATAAATAAAAAACCACTCAGTGCATTTACTACACTTTTAAAATCTTTTATTTAATATTTTTATGTGTATGAGTGTATTGCCTACATGTGTAAGTGCATTCATGTGGTGTCATGCCAGTGGGGGTCAGAACTGGAGCTAGGGATGGTTGTTAGCCACCTTCTAAGTGCTAGGAATGGAAGTTGAGTCCTCTGCAAGAGCGGCCAGTGCTCTTAACTGATGAGCCATCTCTCCCGCCCCTCATTTACTATATATATATTTTTTTTATCTTTTGTACAACATGTGAACAGACAGGTGTTGTTTTGCTGGTGATTAGTAGAGAGTTAAGGCATACACATGGACAAATAATATTAAAATATTTCATATAGAAGTGAAAAATACAGACCTACTGTATAAATTAAGCTTTCTATTCTAAAGTAAAGACCATCTGAGTAGAGCTGAGGTAATTTTTTTTTTAACCAAATATGGTAGTGCAGTTGATGTGGGTTTCTCCTTTTGATTTTCTGATTTGTTTATTCTAGTCTATCATGCAGCATTAGAGTTAGGGAATAAAACTGCCATGATTCAAAAAAACTCATATTTCTCTTAACAAATTTTGTAACATGAACACCAAAGTTACTCATTGAAGCTGCAGTGTGACAATCCCACATAAAAAGGTCAAAGGGCACAGACAACAAAAAGATCAGGGACCACACACATAGTTTTTCATTCCTTGTTATAAGGCACTCAGCCCTGTGAAATGCCTGAGGACAGCTAAAAGTTGCCCTCTAAATTGTTTCTTTTTATTTCCATATCCATTTTATGTATAATTTAGACATACAAAAGACCTGTGTTTATTTACTTTCAGACACTTTAACTTGTATCTAAGTTTCCTACACTCAACACTAAATTTCAGAGTACATTAAATGTAATAAGTCTATGCTAATAGTTCTTGAATAGAAGCAACTCCTTAGGAAACACAACATTTCTTTGAGCTGATCAGAGGTGATAACATGTAGTTAAGAAATATGAATGTGCTTACAGAAACTCGGTACTCAAAAATGCGTCATTATATTCAAATGATTTAAAATTAATAATTGTGGTAATATTCAATTATAAAAATTGGAAACCAGGACATTTTGAAATCAAAGCCCTGAGTCTTATGCTACCTGTACAAATACTCATAGAAATACATTAAATGTCTTTATATAGCTCTACTATATGAATACCTGAATTACGTTCTGTTGTTCCACATAGAATAAAACACACTCGGTGGTATAAAGGACATTTCATAGACATATAAAATGAGCCAGAACCCCAGCTTCAAAAAAGCATGACAAATAAAATTGATTAATTTCCTAGACTATCAAAGTAACCCTGAGTCTCATAACATCTTTTTATTATGATATAGGTATTTGATTTATTTGTAAATGTATGGTGAATAAAATACAGTTGGTTTTAATTGTTTCACTAGAGTGAATCTCTTCCAAGGACTGAAAAGTTAAGACTGTAACAGGCTTTTGAACAGATTTTTGTCTAAATTAAACCCTATCTACTTATGTGACAATTTGAGTTAAAAGAGATGGTCATGGGCTGGAGAGATGGCCTAGTGGTTAAGAGCACCGACCGCTCTTGCAGAGGACCCGGGTTCGATCCCCAGCACCCACATGGTGGCTGAGAACCGTCTTAACTCCAGTTCCAGGGGAATCCGGACCCCCTCCTCTGACTTCTGCAGCAGTGCACAAACCTACATGCAGACAGTACATTCATACAAACAAATAAATAAATAAATAAATAAATAAATAAATAAATATTATATAAAAAAGATGGTCATGTTCATGAAAAAAATCAGTAACAGTGTAAACTGTTAATAATCTCATTTTATAAAATAATTAATATTTTCTCTATAAATTTCATAATTTTCTATGGAAATATGACTGTAAATAACCAAAAGTGCATTTTATATCTGGCACAGTAAAGAGAAGTAAGTGAACTTCCCAAAGATAAATTTTAACTGTTCAAGAACTTACAAATACAACATGTACTACCCAAGCCAGGACTGCCTCTTGCACTCAACTATGATGCCAAAATATTTGCAAACATGTGCAGGTTTACTGGTGTATACATCTACATGGTAATAGATATTTGACATCTCGCATTCCTTAATTTTTCCTAATTTTGAAAAACTTTCTAAATACTAGTAGTCTGTATTATTTGAGTTTGTTAAACAATATATTGACTTTTGTGGATATCATTCTATTAATTTTTTAAGTAATTTTTAATTTAGAAAATTGTGATTTTCATGCCATATAGTTTGATGATCTTCAGATTCCCTCCCCTATACTTCCTCCTTTTCTCCTCTTGCCCAGTTTAATGTACTTTAATGTATATAAGGCCTATAGAGTCTGATGAATGAGTCTTTCAATTCTCACCAGAGAAAATATCCTTATGCAGCAGATGGTGATTAACATCTGACCAAAATTGACCAAAGTGCAGAGGATAAGAGGCCATAGAGTGCTTATCACTGAATAGAATACCTATTTTAACCATCTTCTCTCAAGGCTCAGAGATCATTGTGGAAGACAAGGTGGAATGATTGTAAGAGCCATAGAAGATGGAGGACCACAAGGAAACAGAGTTTTCCAGACAGCTGGCCAGTTACTAATATGAAATCACAGCAAGGGTGACAGTATGCACAAGTCCTATGCAAGCTCAAAAATACATTGACTTTTAAGAACTACAATATTCAAAACAAATATTAATTATCAATATTAACTATTTGAATTAATTTCCCTTGTATTCCTACTGGGAGTTAATATTTTTATTATATGAGTTTTGTTTTTTCACAATGGTGATTTCTGTAATTTAGGAAAATATTTTTTCCATTATACAATATATCTATTTCAAAATTGTCAAGTGTTTTTAAGCTATTAAAGATTTTTATTCTCATATTTTAATTTAATATTCTAGTTCATGTTAATTTACTCCATAATGCAGAGAATGAATATATTGGTACTGGGAAATTTAAATTATGTTTTCTTAATCTTGTCTTCATGTATAGCCTTGAAAGGAAAGTGTCTGAAAAAGAAAAACAGATATTGTTCTTGATGGTTTGTATCCATAGGAGAAAAGATTAATTTTCCCATAATTGACAATCCTTTTTTATATCCTTGAATGTAAAATTTCAATGAAATATCACAGAAAGTAACTTTCATTTCTCTGGAGGGTATTGTAATGCAAGGGAAATTTCTTTGAATAGCTAAAGAAAAGCATTCAGAGAAGTTTTAAAAATCAAACTACCTTCATCAGTAATGCTTCCCATTGAACAAATCTCCAGAGGGTACATAGACATCAGTGCACTCAATTGCTCTGTTATGTTGCCACAAAACCTCGATTTGGTGATGGATCTCCACTTTTGTGAAGATTCTATGCAGCTCTGAAACATTCCGTTGGCGGTCTCCATGATTTGCTCCTTAAAGAAGAGGATTTGGATGTCTTTAAATGATTGCTCTTCCTCAAAGCTTAGATTATTAAACAACTGTCTCATACTGCTCTACATGATTTTTAAATTGTCTTGAATTTTGTGATATTCATAGAAAATAGTTTGATGCTATTTAGATCTCACCTATCTGCACTTCCCCTTACTGCCCACTGCCCAATTTAATGTATTCTATTATATGTGTAATAGAGCACATAGAGTCTGAATTGTGTCCTTCGGTGTGGGTCGATCTACTAGAACATGATTGACCTACTCGGAGTTCCATCCCTCTAACAGTAGCAGTCAGTTGCCAAGCATTTTTAGGACTGGGAAACATCTCCATGTCTATGCTGGGATTTTGTTTTGTTTAAGCTTGCATGGGAGTTGAGCATACAGTCACTGTTGCGGTGAGTTCATATATGTAATTTACCGGATGTCTGAAAAATTCTGTTGCCTTACTTCTAAATATGTTACGGATATTTTAATGCCAAAGTTAGTAAAACACACAAAAGAATATATTTCTTTTGTTGTTGTTGTTTTTATTTATTTCTTTTTGAAGTACCATTTTTTGTGTTCATATAGAATTTAGAAAGAATTTTCAACCCATAAATCAGGTCTTTTCATATTATTTTATAATTTTGTGTTCTGTGAACACATTTCATAAATCCCAACATATAAAAAAAGCAAGCATTTAAGCATGAGAACATTATATTAGTCCTTAAAATTTAAAATATTAAAATAACAGAATATTAATGGTGACTACTAATTCAGGTTTTCCCACTCTGTCTTTCTTATAATATCTATTAAACATTATAGAGACATCTGGCCAGTGGACACATTCAAGATAGGATATTCTCTTTGGGGGTAAAAATAGAGTTATTAGACAATTCTCTCCCTATCTGTCTCTACCTCTATTTCTCTTTTTCCTTCTAACAGAAATATAGATGTTAAATAGACAATATCATATTTTTATCAATAATCTCTCAAATTAAGTATAATTTAAGTATATTTATTATCAGTTCATTTATTTGCCACATGGAACTGAAATTTTGGTTCACAATTTACAATATTATTGCAAACTTCTCTCACTTTTATAATTTCTTTTTTTTCTATTACTTCTTTATTTTTTCATTTCTTAACAATAAATAATAATTTATGAGTACAAACATCCTTCATGTAAAACCAATTTGCAAGCAGTTGTGCCCAAACCCACACAGCCCAAGGGTCCCGCCATCCAGCTGGGGGGGCTTGTATGGACAATCAAGTTGATCAAATAACTGTCCAGTATATATTGCTGTAGTTTCACCATTCACCCCAATCACAGCCCTTACATTCTACCATGCCCCCTCTTCTGCAGATTGCTCCCTAGGCTTAGAAAAGGGGCACAGGTGGACAAGAAGCAAAACAGTCTACTTTCTCTGGAGCTGTCGTTTTGGACTCTGGTCAATTCTGGCTGTTTCCTTTCATGGGCTGACAGTTTGTCCAGGAATAACCTTTGAATCTTACTAATGAAGCACAAGCAATTAGATATATAGGTATTTAAACAGTACTAATTGTTATGGTAGATTACTTTGGTATAGACACAGGTGTTTGGATGGTATGTTAATCCATGAATTACGTTTTTTCTGTAAAATATGACAGGGTCATACTGTGGCTTATAACATCTCCTAACCACTAGAGGATGTAAGCTTGTGGCATCAGTTATGGGTTATTCCTCCAAGGAGAGAGCTAATAGCCAATTAGATTTGAGATATACAGGCATATGGCTGCCACTGCTGCACAGTATTTCCAGGCAGGTGAGGTGTAGCTGGTGCTGACAGAGGAGTCCTGCTTGACTCAAGGAGACCTATATTTGCTTTATTGGTTTAGCGGCCTTTGCTAACATTCTCTGGTATTCCAGAGACCAACTGTACACTTGCAAGTGCTGTCTCAATACATCTTTCCCATGCTTACATCAGGTCTTCGACATCAGGGCCTTATCTCCTGTCTTCTTGCAGGTATTTTAGTTTACAGGGTAGAAGACTTTACCTTTTGGGGGGGCTTGGATCCCCTGGCCAACATCTCCTTGGTAGAATAATCCATTGCTGATTATCAGAGCTCTCCTGTATTAATGTATTTTGCTTAAATGCACAGTTTAAGGAGACTTTAGTATCATGTTTGGTTCTGAATAGAAAATAATCCTTTTCACAGTTCCTATGTCTATTAGTCAATTAAAGAAACCAGTTGCCTGGCATGGTGGCTCACGCCTTTAATCCTAGCACTGGGGAGGCAGAGGCAGGTGGATCTTTGTGAGTTCAAGGCCACCCTGGTCTACAGAGTGAGTTCCAGGATATCTGGGGCTACAGGGAGACCCTGTCTTGAAAAGACCAAAACAAACAAACAAACAAAAAATCCCACATCAAGTAGATCATCCATCATGACCAATTCAGATTCATACCAGAGATGCAGGGATGGTTCAACATACAAAAATCAATAAATATGATCAAACATGTAAATGGACTAAAAGACAAAACCCACGCCATCATCTCCATTGATGCAGAGAAAGCCTTTGACAAAATCCAGCATCCCTTCATGTTTAAAGTCCTAGAGGGAATCAGACTGGAGGGATCATTCCTCAATGTAATCAAAGCCATATACAGAAAACCCACAGCCAATATCATCTTAAATGGGGAAATGACAGAAGCATTCCCCTTAAAAGCAGGAACTCAGCAAGGCTGTCCCCTGTCACTACTCCTCTTCAATATAGTGCTTGAAACCCTTGCTAGGGCAATAAGGCAAGAAAATGAAATTAAAGGAGTTCTAATTGGAAAAGAGGAAGTCAAGCTATCCCTTTTTGTGGATGATATGATTGTCTACCTAAGGGAGGCTAAGAACTCCACCAGAAAACTCTTAGAAATGATTAAGAGCTTCAGTAAAGTGGCAGGATACAAAATAAATCTAGAAAAATCAGTAGCCTTTCTCTACACCAACAACAAGCAACTGAAGAAGGAATACAAGGAGACCTTCCCACTCACAATGGCCTCAAAAAGAATAAAATACCGCCGGGCTTGGTGGCACACGCCTTTAATCATAGCACTCGGGAGGCAGAGGCAGGCGGATCTTTGTGAGTTCAAGGCCAGTCTGGTCTACAGAGCGAGTTCCAGGACAGCTGGGGCTAGAGGGAGACCCTGTCTCGAAAAGACCAAAAAAATAAATAAATAAAAAAGAATAAAATACCTAGGAACAAACCTAACCAAAGACACCAAGGATCTCTACAACAAAAATTTTAAACCCCTGAAGAAGGAAATTGAGGAAGACCTCAGAAGATGGACAAACCTCCCATGGTCATGGATTGGGAAAATAAATGTAGTAAAAATGTCCATCTTACCCAAACTCGTGTACAGATTTAATGCAATACCAATCAAAATCCCCAAGAGCTTCTTCACAGGCTTGGAAAAAAGAATCCTCAATTTCATTTGGAAAAACAAAAGACCACAAATAGCCAAAATAACCCTGGGTGAAAAGAGCAATACAGGGGGGATTGCCCTACCAGACATCAAACTATACTACAGGGCTATAGTCATAAAAACAGCTTGGTACTGGCACAAAAACAGACCAGTTGACCCATGGAATAAAACTGAAGATCCAAACCTGAGCACATACAATTTCAGCCACCTCATATTTGACAAGGGGCCAAGAAGACACATTGGAGGAAAGACAGCATCTTCAGCAAGTGGTGTTGGCAAAACTGTACCACCACCTGTAGAAGAATGAAATTAAACCCCTACCTCTTGCCCTGTACAAAAGTCAATTCCATATGGATCAAAGACCTCAACGTGAAACCCAAAACTCTGGCAGTGATAGAAGAGAAACTTGGCAGCAGACTACAAGACATAGGCGTAGGAAAAGACTTCCTAAATCAGACAGCAGCTGCACAAGAAATAAGATCGACAATTGACAAATGAGACCTCATTAAACTCAAAAGCTTCTGGACATCAAAGGAAACAATAAAGGAAGTGAAGAGAAAACCCACAGAATGGGAGGAAACCTTCTCAGCAGATACATCTGACAAAGCATTAATCTCCAGAGTATACAAGCTACTCAAAAACAAAGAAGAAAGAAAACGAA